>JACXGM010035162.1:0-11762 GCA_016801145.1 Umbra pygmaea | reverse complement strand
TTCAGCTGTATATAAGGTGAAAATGGTGCAGTGTTCAATACTTATTTCAGCTGTATATAAGGTGAAAATGGTGCAGTGTTCAATACTTATTTCAGCTGTATATAAGGTGAAAATGGTGCAGTGTTCAATACTTATTTCAGCTGTATATAAGGTGAAAATGGTGCAGTGTTCAATACTTATTTCAGCTGTATATAAGGTGCTGTAACTTTGTTGCTCCAGAGTTATAAGGTTACCTGTTAGAGTATTATACCCAGTTCTCCAGACACCACTGCAATACATTTTTTTTTCTTTTTTTTTCTTTTAACCTTTATTTAACCAGGTAAGTTGACTAAGAACAATTTCTTATTTACAGCAACGACCTGGGAGCAATTAGGGTAAAGTGCCTTGCCCAAGGACACAACGACATTTGGCTCAGTCGGGAATCAAACTAGCAACCTTCTGACTACAAGTCTGACTCCCTACCCACTGAGCCATATGCGCCCCCAGATGGCCAAAACCATGATAAAAAATACCAAGACCATTAACCCACCACCAACATTGGTTTGGGGTGTCCACATAATTTTGCATACAGTATATAGTGTAGCAATGTAGTCTTCAGAATTTTTGTAATAAAATTTTAGGGGACCCCCCAAGAGTCCTAAGTCATTTCGAACCCTGACTATACTTGAGAATGTTGTCAAACATATTGCCTAAATAATCTGAGTGACTGTAGTAGTACTTGTTGCCAGTGACCAAAATATTTGTTTGAGGCCCTGTTGTAAATGTGAGGGCACTTCACATTGAATTGAATTGCTGCTTTTAAGGGCAAAGGAGTTTGTTATTTTTCTAGATGGCACTTAATGCCCTGGCCAATGACCTTGGTGCCATTGCAAAAAACCCTCCCTGAAAGGGAAAAGTTCAAATATACTTTGATACTTTGACAGATCGCTGTAGAGGCTCGGTTAAAGCTGCTCGTGAGACGATCATCTCTTCCTTCTAGTTATAAATAGCATCAAATAAACATGAATGAACATAAGAACGAATGTTGTTTTAACCACGGACGGAAAGGAGTCCCACTGTTACACATCCACCAAATAAGTTATGTTGTAAAAATATATATTTTATTTTTTAAATTCAAACAAGTTGTTCTCATGTGTCATAAAATGTTGGATGTTGCACATCTAGCTGTAAAATAAACATGTTTTTTTTGTTCAAATAAATTGTTATGGATCCTGCTTCTATCACTGGGGGGGGGGGGGGGTGAATGCTCTCAGTATATTTTCCAGCTTTCTTGTCCTTAGCCAATCACATGCCTGCTTACGCAATCTTTGAATGGCTACAGTTTTTGTTTTAGACCTTTTATAGAAATATAGCATACAATTTAACATTTTATGTTCTCATGTTTGCATGTCATACATGAAAACCAAATATAAAACAATACAAATATACAACAATAAAAGGAAAAGCCAGAGATCCAGACATATTCATAAATTTAGAACGTTATAGGTAGACAAATGTTGCATACAGCTTACTGCTCAATTATTTTCTGAAACATATACACAATCCTTATATACTATACTGTATATATCCTATACTGAAGATGTATTTGTTCTTCATAATCTTGGACTTGTGGATAAAGACATTTCCTAGTAAAATGAATGAATAAGTTAAATATTGATTAGAGGGGATTGGAGTCTGAAAAATTTAAGAAAACATCAAACAGAGACAGAGTTATATTACAACCAAAATAGCCATTTAAAAAGAGTTGCAGTTCTCTCCAAAAAGAGGAGCTGTGTATACATTTATTAAATTAATGGTCTATGTTTTTATTTCCAAAAAAATTAAACTGCACTCTGTACTCACAGTGGGGATACGTTTTGAAATGAGAGCATTGCAAGGGTAATAACGATGAAGAATCTTGAACGTTATTTCCATTATTTTATTTGTAATTAATATTCTCATAGAGGGGGGGATTAGATTTTGTACATAAAGTCTTTAATCAGTTTATTGGGTAAACATTCCGATAAAGGTACATGAACTAATATTAACAAATACATTATTAAACATGAATGAATGATGAACAAATACATTAACAAGAAAGTTATAATGAAAACTCATACTTTACCCCTAATGTACGAACTAATAGTGACTACCGTCATTTGTACATGTTTATACCGGACATTAACTCATGTTGATTTTTGCATGAACAAACACTTTCTGCTGTAATCTGTTAATGCAAGAGTTATTTAAATATGCTTCTAAAGTGTACAGTACATACAAACTTTACGTACTTAAAAATATATGGTATTCACTATTAGTTAATCCATTGGTACATTAATGGTACAGTTATAATGCTTTGTCTCAAAGAAGGCAGGAGTTCACCACACTCCAAAGATACTCTGAAGATTGCTTAAAGAAATTTTCCTAGCTTCATAGAAAAATGGTTTATACAATTCTGATGTCAGACCATAACAGCCTGGGGATTTATTGTTCTTCAATTGTGTAATTTTGTATTGAATCTCCTCAAGAGTTAAGTCCTGGAAGCAGATTTTGTTGTATTCTTCATCAACAGTATTTGGTAAGTGAATAGAAAGAAACAGCTCATTCGAATCAGTGAGATTATCATCTTTTGAGTACAGTTTTTTATAAAATAAAAATCTTCAGAAATATCTTTAATATCCTTGCTAATCTGTCCACCAACTTCGAGTCTCTTCATAGAATTGAGTTTGACTACAATTTCTCAGTATTAAATAAATATTTGCTATTCATTTCTCTATGTTCCAAACATTTTCTATGTGACCTCACAAAGGCCCCATTTTGCATTGCTTTCATACATCTTATCTAATTGACTTGTCAATACTATTCATTGTTCAATGTCATCTTGGGAAGGATGGTCTTTCTCCGCAATTTAGCTGATATCATTAATTAGTGTAAATGCCATCATCTGTCCTGATAAAGGTTGTGCCATATTTAAGACAAACAGAACATATTTTAAATTTATGAAATTCTCACAATTTTCCAAACTGACTGAACAACTTTTAACAACATTACACTGTATATTTCTGTCTTTAAAGGTTCATAAGACAATAAGGAATTATTCAACTTCCAGTAAACATTAGAAAGCCTGTCTCTATGTTTCTTGTTGACCAGGACAAATTAAAGATATGTCCTTATGATCCATCAATACAGCAGGAGAGACTGCTGTGCAAGATTCAGTGAACGGTTCAAGCTCAGCTGAAATCAGCCAAAAATCAGTTCTAGACTGTAATGTGTGATTTCTTTCGCTCCACGTGTATGCTTTCAAAGATGCTTTTTTCTCCAAGTTTCAATTTGTCAATAAGGTCCAGACTTTTCTAATCATTGTTTTTGAATTTGGTGTAAATCTAGGTGGGAACCTGTCCCATTGGTTATCCATCACCACATTAAATTCTCCACCCAAAAGTATTTTAGCTGAAGCATATTTTGACACCATATCATCCAAACAAACAATACGAATATACCAGTGACCATCAGTGTCCACTAATGTAGTAGGAACCTTTCCTTTAAATTCATGATTGAGAACACCAACCCAAAAAAAATGAGGATGCAATTTACAAAAAAAATGGCTTTCCTTTTAACAATATTTTTTAGTCCTCTGGCATTTACACTGTGTGCACAATTATTAGGCAAGTCAGTATTTTGACCATATCATCACTAGTATGCACATGTTCCAACTCCAAGCTGTATAAACTGGAATGCTTATTGGATTTAAGCATATCAGGTGATGTGTATTTGTGTAATGAGGGAGGGTGTGGCCTAAGGTGACCAACACCCTACAGTATATCAAGGTGTACATAAATATTAGGCAGATTCTGTTCCTCAGGCACATTGGGCTTAAAAAGAGATTAAACTGACTCAGAAAAGTCAAAAATTGTAAAAGGTCTGTCAGAGGGATGCAGCACTCTTGAAAATTGCTAAGATATTGGGGCGAGATCACAGAACCATCAACGTTTTGTTGCAAATAGTCAACAAATTTGCAAGAAACGTGACGAAAAAAACTCTAACTACCAAATATTTGGAAAGACTCAAACGTGAATCTACCAGGAAGCCATTATCCTCCAGTGCTGTCATATTCCAAAACTGCAACCTACCTGGAGTGCCCAGAATACAAGGTGTTCAGTGCTCAGAGACATGGCCAAGGTAAGCAAGGCTGAAACCCGACCACCACTGATAAAGACACATAGGTTGAAACGTCAAGACTGGGCCAAGACGTATCTGAAGACAGATTTTTCAAAGGTTTTATGGACTGATGAGATGAGAGTGACACTTGATGGACCAGATGGATGGGCCCGTGGCTGGATCAGTAACAGGTACAGAGCTCCATTTTGACTCAAAACTGAGTAAGATGGAGGTGGGGTACTGGTATTGGCTGGTATTATAAAAGATGAGCTAGTTGGACCTTTTCAGGTTGAAAATGGACTTAAATATAACTCCCAAACCTACTGCCAGTTTTTAGAAGACACTTTCTTCAAGCAGTGGTACAAGAAAAAGTCTGCATCTTTCAAGAAGACCATGATCTTTATGCAGAACAATGCTCTGTTGCATGCATTGAAGTACTCCACTGCGTGGCTAGTCAGTAAAGACCTTAAGATGAAAGAATAATGACATGTCCCCCTTCCTCACCTGACCTAAACCCTACTGAGAACTTGTGGTCCCTTCTAAAAACAGTTGATTTAAGGTGGAGGAAAACAGTACACCTCTCTGAACAGTGTTTGGGAGGCTGTGGTTGCTGTTGCACAAAAAGTTGATCGTCAACAGATCAAGAAAGTGACAGACGAAAAACAAATGAGATAGGGAAATGTTTTGTTCTTCATTTGTGTATATAAACATTAAATGTTTTTTCTTTTGTTGTAGTTATTTCTGAATACATACTGGATTCAAGTGTCCATTTAAAACCCTGAAACAGGCTGTGAGTCTAAAGTGATAATTAATAAGAACTGCCAAAACAGTTAGGGCAACGTGACAATGACAAAGAATAGACGTTAATTTTACTTTTAAAGTAGAATCCCAGAAATTTGGAAAATGGGAAGATATGTGCACTGGCTCATTTATCACAACTTATTTGCATCTCTTTCACATCTACTGCAGTCAGATCACTGTGTTCACTCTGAAGGAATCACTGCACATTGCTGTGCACTTGTAATAACATTTCGAAAACATGTCGAGAGGCTAAAATCACATTTTAAAACTTGCCCCGTTTCAGCATGACGGGTGTAAACTGGAGGATAACACGGTGTAGGCAACACAGATTGTTTGAGTTTGTCTCGCTACTGACAGCACTCCAAATTTCCTATCAACACAGCTACGTGTTGAAATCGCCTGAAATTTTCACAGTCTAGGGAAGAGTTGGAAAATGTGTAATGACTACAATTGTCATCATGACCAGAACAAGTACCTCAGAAGATCTCAACATCCTCTATAAAGGCACAAATACCCTTGAAGAATGCCTGTTTTCTTTGCTTTCTAGCTTCAAACAGTATTTATTTATTTATTTAACCAGGGAAAACAACATTGAGCCCAGGGTCTCATGTACAAGTGTGTCCTGGGCACACAACCATTAAAAATGGCACAAATACAAATATATAGACATAAAAAATTGGCGGACATACAAACCTACAATACATGTAAATTAAAACAAACATATTTCTCATTTTAAAAGTCTTTGGCCAAAAGAGTGAATTGACTTAATGGAACTAATACATTCAAATGAATAACTGTCTGAATATCATTCCCCATAAAAGGAGCAAGGCACTTAAATGCAGATTTACCAAACTTAGTCTTTACAAAAGGAGTCTCAAACTCAACCATTTTTTGTTATAATTGGAAACTCTAAACTCCAAAAGGGAAGATGGGTAGTTAGGGAGCCTATGTAGAAGGGCTTTGTAAACAAACTGGGAGAGGTGCAGTATTCTTTGTGTTTTTAACGAGGTCCATCTGACTTTTTGGTACAGAAAACACTGATGAGTGTTAAATCTGTCTGAAGTAATAAACTGCAGAGCACTGTGGTAAACCGGGTCAAGAGATCTCAGTCATATCTACTGCACTATTGCAAATAGTATCTCCATAGTCAAGGACAGGTAAAAACGTTGTTTGAAAAATTTGCTTTCTGATGGCCAGTGAGAAGCATGCCTTATTTCTGTAAAAAAGCCGACTTTACATTTAAGCTTCTTAACAAGCTCAGAAACATGTTTCTTAAATGATAAATACTGAGGTATTTGTAGGCAGGAACTTGTTCAATCGTAGAACCATTCATAGTAGAGAATCAACAAAGAAGAACAAGGTTGACATTGAAAAAAGCATGTTCTTTGTCTTTACTGTATTTAAAACAAGCTTCAAGCTTGCAAAGGCCAATATATATATATATATTATTACACACTGTTATATACTATTACGCTGTTTCTATATATGTAACATACATTTCCACATTTGACATCCATATATGCATTTACCTTTGGTCTACAATGTATAAGTAATTTATAATGTCTGTCGTATGTATGTATGAGAGTACTTAAATAAATAATATAGAAATATGTCTATGTTTTTCTTGCCTTATGTCAGTTACTAATTAGCCTAAAAATGTTTGGTTATATACAGTATTTTAAAATATATGTTAGGGTTTCAAATATATGGCATTTCTATATGGGATATCACATGTTAATATGTAATTAACATATATGGTAATATATTTTAAAATATTTGTTACTTTTTTATATATATGGCCTCTGTATGGGATATTACATTTGAATATATAATTAACATATTTGGTAATATATTTTAAAATATTTGTTACTTTTTCATATATATGGCCTCTGTATGGGATATCACATTTAAATATGTAATTAACATATATGGTAATATATTTTAAAATATTTGTTACTTTTTCCTATATATGGCCTCTGTATGGGATATCACATTTAAATATGTAATTAACATATATGGTAATATATTTTAAAATATTTTTTATATATATGGCCTCTGTATGGGATATCACATTTAAATATGTAATTAACATATATGGTAATATATTTTAAAATATTTTTTTATATATATGGCCTCTGTATGGGATGTCACATTTAAATATGTAATTAACATATATGGTAATATATTTTAAAATATTTTATATATATGGCCTCTGTATGGGATATCACATTTAAATATGTAATTAACATATATGGTAATATATTTTAAAATATTTTATATATATATATGGCCTCTGTATGGGATATCACATTTAAATATGTAATTAACATATATGGTAATATATATATATTTTATATATATGGCCTCTGTATGGGATATCACATTTAAATATGTAATTAACATATATGGTAATATATTTTAATTTTTATTATATATATATATGGCCTCTGTATGGGATATCACATTTAAATATGTAATTAACATATATGGTAATATATTTTAAAATATTTTTATATATATGGCCTCTGTATGGGATATCACATTTAAATATGTAATTAACATATATGGTAATATATTTTAAAATATTTTTTATATATATGGCCTCTGTATGGGATATCACATTTAACTATGTAATTAACATATATGGTAATATATTTTAAAATATTTTTTATATATATGGCCTCTGTATGGGATATCACATTTAACTATGTAATTAACATATATGGTAATATATTTTAAAATATTTTTTTATATATATGGTCTCTGTATGGGATGACATCTGGGCTGGATATGGGAGGCCAAGCCCATTGATCTGTGCGTTTTTAAAATGAATTCAAAGTTGATTAACACTTGAGAGCATCAAAGAGTCATATCCCATGAACCGTAAATGCTTAGTAATGTTAGAAAGAAAATGTTCTGCTGCAAATAATAAGGGGTGGTTTGTCCATGTGAGTTAATCAGGGCCGGGGTATCGTGTCTCAAGTTGGATACTTTTCACTTACTTTATTTAGGTTAACTAAAAACATTACAGACATGAAGCAGGAAGTGAAAATGGAAAATATATCATTTCTGCAAGGAGGTAGGACATCACCCTGCATTAAAACAGGTTATTATGGGGGTTGGAGAATGGCTGTTTTGTTTTTTAAACGTATACGGAATTAATGAAAAATGTACATACAGTACATGTACATTATTTAATTACTGATAGATCATGTTCTTCAGAGGGAATTTTCTCTGTTGCCATCAAGACTTTGTTATAATTTACCTGTTTTTAAAACTAACCTTCACTCAAATTCTTTTATTCCTTCTGTAATTCAACTTCTAAATGTGAACAGCTTTTTTGTGTAGGCCTTTATGTAGGCTTGTGTGTTGTGGTACATGTGTGTTGGTGTATCTGCTCTAAACCAATTGCCCCTTAGGGGATTAATAACATTGTTGAACTGAAGTGAATTTAATTAAATGTCCCCCAAACTTTCTCAAGACATGGGAGAATGCCAATATGGATGTTCACCATGGTTTACATAATGTTTTTACAGTACAGTCGTATTCAAATGTTTAGGCACCCCTGACAATTTCTATGATTTTCAATTATAAATAATTGGGTGTTTAGATCAGCAATTTCATTTTAATCTGTCAAATAACGGAAGGACACAGTAATATTTCAGTAGTGATATTAGGTTTATTGGATGAACAGAAAATTTGCAATATGGATCACAACGAAATTAGACAGGTGAATACATTTGGACACCCCAAAAGAAATATGACAGCGTCCTGTTTGACAGCGTTGTGTTTAAAGTTACTGAGCTCTTCAGTATGACCCATTATATTGTGGTTAAACACCAGAACTCAGGAATTAGTTTGATCATGTAGTGTATTACATATTTAAAAAAGTTCGAAGTTTACTTTAATGGACTGTGCCGTCTATGATGAAATTTGATGAAGTTTACATCAACTGTGCCGTCTATGCTGAAACGAGATCTAAAAAAGAGACTTAAAGGTACAATATGTAGTTTTCCAAAACAATAACAAAAGACAGACTTTGCATTAAAAAAGCAAACATCACTATACCTATATTAAATATATTTCTTAGTTGTGTACTTACACTATCCTAAATGTTTCCACCGACTTTCAAACCCAGAGAAATTTTTTAATATAATTCGAAGACACGGGACGTTTCATTTTGTCTTCTGTCAATGGCGTCATATAACCTTTGACTGCTGTAGTTGCTCTAAGTTCCAAACATAACGAACCGCCAAACATAACGTAAACAAAGTTATAATATTTTTAATAAAACATTACTTTGTCAGTGAAAATTTTTTCTGCCAGAGACGCTAGATTGAAAGTTTGTCATTGACGACGATAACAAAACCCATGATCCCACGCTACTTCCCGACGTCATCCAAGTACATCTTTTGCTATTGTTTTGATTGAGAGACCACTAGTGGCCAAAAACTACATATTGTACGTTTAATGACCTACACTCTTAAAAAAGAATCCAAAAGGGTTCTTCATTGGTCCTCATAGAAGAACCCTTTTATGGTTGCTATAAATTTATTCCAAATGAGAATAATTTTCAGTGACATGGAATCCTTTTGGGATCCATTAAGAATCCTCAGTGGAAAAGGTTCCATATACATATATACGGTTTTAAATGAAACTGAAGAGTTCTCACTGGAACCAAGAAGGATACCTCTTGAAACCATAAAAAGGTATCTGGAAGGTTCTAGAAGGTCCCTTCTTATTTTTAAGTGTACAGAGAGCAGGATCAGGGAAGAGGGATGCCAAAAAGAAAACATAATTAATAAGCATCTCTTTATTTTTACTATTTGTACATTATCTTTTTGAAATGTTTGCATGGGATTTACCTTTTTCTCACCACTATATATGTATTAATATATATATATATATATATATATACTAAATATAGGCCAACATTTCTAAAGAATGCTTTCAGCACCTTGTTGAATCAATGCCACGTAGAATTAAGGCAGTTCTGAAGGCAAAAGGGGGTCAAACACAGTATTAGTATGGTGTTCCTAATAATCCTTTAGGTGAGTGTATATATATATTTACTTTTTTCCTATTTTCAAGTGGAATTGAGAGAAAGACAGAGAAAATTTTATTGAGAAAAAGACTGAAAAAAGTTGAGTAACAGAATTGCTTCAGAATGCTCTCTTCTATATACACGCAACTCCATATTCCATCACTCCAGCTACACAAGGGAAAACCAAGGTATGTTACGTTACCAGTCAGATTCAAGGTACTTCTTCGATGCCCATTAAAATGAATGTGTTACACTACAATGACAGTGTATCAAAGGTACCTTCAGTTATTAAGACTGTAAATAACTTTTTAATGGCATTTAACTTTGACTGCTAAAGACTTTGCCTGATATAGTCGCTACAGTCACATCAAATCATAGCTGTCATGGGTCCTTGTGGATCCATTCAGCTGTACATCTCACACTTATTCACTCACTTTCATGCGTGCACGTACAGACGCACGCACACACACGCACCAATACCTTGGGCAAATGTATTTTTCTACTTTAGGTAAACATTATTCATGTAACAGCTAGATTATAGGCATTTTTTGAAGCCAAACATTACATCTCTCTGTCAACTTCAAAGTTGAGCATCATTACCTCAGCCTTTAACAAAGTGGAGGGAATCTAGTTATCTAGTCGATTCTTTGACGTACACAATATTCCTGTTTGTTATATTCAGTTTGTGCAGTTGAAATTGGATTATGAGGGAGTGAGTAGCAGTACCCTACACCCTACTAGAAGATCAAACATGACCAAGCAACATCTGTTGTTTTAACACTTATCTTCCCTAGGGTCTTCGACAGGCAGCAGTCTGCAGCCATCCCACATCAAAGGCTTATTTTCGTCTGAGAATAAAATACTGTAAATTAAATTAATTTCAATAGACATTGATTTTAACCTCGAGGCAACAGTTATTATTTTGTGTAATGGAAGACTCAGGTGTGCAATATGGTTGGTGCAATATCCTATCATTGATATGCGCAATGTTTAAAGTGCGGAGCGGATTCAACGTAGAAATGTCATGTCCAATACCGGAGAGCGAGTGACGGAACTGACTGGCTGGCTGCCTAAAGAACTGAAAAATGGAACCCAAGTCAATGGAACTATAACAGATGTAGATGTGAGCAAGAACACACCTGAAGGCTGTGAAGATGACAAAATTAACAGGAGGCCACGTAGCTGGAGATCTTTAGTATCCGTGGCAACAACACCAGATATTTCATCCTGCCGGACATTCTGCGCGTGACCACCCTACTGGTGGACATAGAACCCCAGGTCAAGTCCAAGAAGAGAGAGTGAGGAAGGGGAGGAGAATGTGGCTGGGTGTGGAAGGGGAGGAGAATGTGGCTGGGCGTGGAAGGGGAGGAGGATGAGGCCGTGGCAGGTGAAGGGGGAGGGGCCAAGGAAGGTCCAGGATGGATCAGCTGTCAGTCATGTCGTACTGTTTGTACAGCAATGTTTTTCTGTCATTATTTTCTCAGACGATTCGTTTGTGAATCCCACTGCTGCTTTTAGTATTTCCTGCTTTGTACATTAAATATGTTCTACCCCAATCAATAAATAAATATTATTTTTTTGCTGGTGTGGCATCACTAGTTTTGGCGCAGCGCCATGGTAAAATGAACGCAGAAACAGAAACACTGCTGCACAAACTTTGCCATGTATATGTCTTGCTCTCCATGACCTGTTTTTTTATCAAGGTATTTATAAATGTGGTCTGTTGTTCTGTTTTTGGGGAGGAATCCAATTTGGCTTTCTGTTTTTGGGGAGGAATCCA
>JACXGM010035161.1:0-11762 GCA_016801145.1 Umbra pygmaea | reverse complement strand
GTATATTCAAGATTCATCCAATATATTCCAACTTTCATTCCATATATTCAAGATTCATTCCATATATTCAAGATTCATTCCATATATTCAGACTTTCATTCAATATATTCAGAATTTCATTCAATATACTCAGACATTCATTCAATATATTCAAAATTGACATATATACATAAATAAATTCCTAAACAGCATGCCATAACACACACACATATATATATATACACACACACATATATATATATATATACACACACATATATATATATATATATATATATATATATATTTGAACACTATATAGTTCATTTCAATTAGTCTATAAGGTAATTTCATTGCTACAGTACCTTCTTTTCAGTTGCCTTGCTTTTAGCACAGCTCATATGAAAGCTTTTATCCAATAAGAAATGTTTCATCTGTGTTGTCTCCGGGTAGACTAGGGTGTTCAGAATTCAGAGTGATACGGTGCATACTGTAACTGTAGAAAACAGCATGAGGAACGCCCCTAACCTAGTCTCTGAAAGCCACCTTCACCTTGTAGGAAAGACAAATGTCGGTAGTTTGCTAAACTTCTGGTTGAACAAAATAGTGGTATTTCTGAGTTCTGACATACTAACGTTAAGAAATATAACTTAAAGGGAATACGATGTAGCCTATTTATAATTTGCTACAAATATTTGCTACAAATATCTTCTGTTAAGATATTTGATTATAATAAAACAATCAAATATCTTAACAGAATAATATATGATTATAATTTTCCCTGTTTTGGAGAAAGTCACTTCAAACAAACATTCTCACCTTACACAAAACGTCTGCAATCCTTAGGGCATCTTCCTATATATATATACATATATATATAGGAAGATGGAGAGAGATAGGACAAAGAGAGGGACCTGGAAAAACCAGGTGATTGAAGCGGCAAAAGGTATTGCAATAATCATGGTTTGTAGGTACCATATTTTTTCACAGCAGATGCCTTGAATCTTTTGATAGTTTGTCATAATGGTATGTCTCAATCTGTCGATTTATTTCCCCAAAACTCACTAGTCATGATTTAATTTTTTTATCTCACGGGGTAGCTTAACTGCTTTTTAATGCTCACTAGGGGCTGAGCCCCCCCAAAGGTCAGATGCTAAAATCGCCCCTGAGAATACAATAATATTTCTCAATTGACAACTGGAGTATAAGCCTTAAAACCAGCTATGACATGACAAAGTGTTTGACGCCAAAAGTTCATGGGGCACCAACCTTGTTTTGAGATAAATACGTGTATTTTATTTGCATGGTGACAAACTCGTGGTTACCATGGAAATGTTTACTGAGCCCGCAAAAAAGCTTTGTGTAGGCTCATAGATTCAATGTGTATGCTGGACAGATGCTTTTTTTACAACGCTTTTCCTGGATGAAATTTAATTCATTGCATCCGTCATAGTCTGCAGTTTCATAATATTATCTTATATCCAAGCTGCTTGCCATAGTTTTAAAGTAATCGTGCAAACAACAGGCCTAATTTTAGTTTTTTTTTACCCTGCCTGCTCTTAATACATCCATGGCCTGCTCCTATCAATACGTTCTAAGATTCTAAACCATCAACTACATCACAATGGCAAATTTACTAGCATCAGCAAACGTTCTTTGTGTTTTATAAATAGATTTTCTGAGAATGAAATGTAATATTCAAACCATTTTT
Organism: Umbra pygmaea; assembly: GCA_016801145.1. Taxonomy (NCBI): domain Eukaryota; kingdom Metazoa; phylum Chordata; class Actinopteri; order Esociformes; family Umbridae; genus Umbra; species Umbra pygmaea. The sequence continues at coordinate 10,072 of JACXGM010035161.1, read as the reverse complement.
AAACACTGAAAACATGGTAAACGTCTAAACATTAACATATTTGTATCAATGATTTGCCCCCCCCCACCCATAGTTATGTATATTTTCCAATTTGTATTAATGTTTGCAGCCCTCCTAGTCCATTTTTTAGCCTAAATAATGTACTTCTCAATATCGATATTGGCACGGTGTGCCTATGAAGCTCTGTGATATAAACACAGTGTGCTGTCAGTTAAAAGATGGAAGTCACAGGACTGAAGAAAATACCTTGGCGCCTCTGTGAACATTGCAAAACTGAACTCTGTCATACACAGTATTTTGACCACAGAAATCGCTATTTAAAAAATTGAGTTTAATAACAATAAGTTAATAATAATTTGAATAACAACAATAGGACAATTGAAGTCCAGATTGAGGCAATTTCAGAAGAACCAACATCTTCATATGCCATGGACATGTGAATATGGTGCTGAATTTGCCAGTGTTTTAATTGTTAAAGTTGTGTCAAAAGGTACTGCATTCAAACATGTCATTGCACAACTGCACATTGGCTTCATCCCCATCCGGACAGACATTTTTATGGGAAGCCAATAGAAGTTTGGAGCTTTCAGTGAACAGACACATCATACCCAGCATAATTTCTGCCTGTTGAACGAATTGTTGGTAGATGTGTGGTTAACACATCCACTGTGCATTTAAACAAGACCAAAGAAAAGGTTACTGTAGTCATGCCAATATGGACAGTGGTTGAGCTCTAGGAGACTGTGATGTTGTTTGCATGGAATACATTTTACATTTTTTACAACATTTAGTTGTTGAAATGAATTGTTTTTTGTATCTTTTTTTAAAATAAATCAATTCAATATAAAATTTAAGAGTCTATAATTAGGCTATACTGAAGCGGATCTATTTATATTAGAGATTTTCTTAAATTGAAGTTAATAACTATTAGAAAAATGTTACCTGGGGTAAAACTCCCCCTGCTACCCTGCATTTGAATAGCTTACAGTATTTTCATTTACATGTTAAAGCCTCCCCTAGAATTAGAGGGAGGAGGGTAATGGGGGCACAACTGCCAAACAAGGCCCACGTCAATTTCCGACAATTTGCAGCAGTTTTCGGTGTTGCCTGCAAATTGCCGTGTGCAGTCCTAAACCTGAAATTCCATGACAATCTACAGTGCCGCTTACTGACGAGAATCCCACTTTTCATGCAGTGGGTAGAGTGGAGATTACGTGTCACCTTTCTAGAAAAATGATGCACGCTTTGTAAGGGTGTGTGCATTGCTGATATTTTTTTACACAAATTGAGATTTCTGCGCAATGTACATGGGTACACATTGATATTGGGTGCATGATTTATGTGCTAAAACAAGGCAGTTGTAAATATGGTTCTTCAATATACCTTTAACATGTTACATGTAGGCTGTGTGTTATAGCACTACTTTGTCTCCCCCTCAAAAATTGTTCTTAAGAAAATTTTATGTAATTGTCCCCTCCAATGTTGATATCAGATTTTTGCCCCTGATTATAAGACTAATTTGATGTTTAATTTTAAATGAATAGGCTATAATGTCTAAAATGAGCAATAATAGGCTAATCAGTGCCGGATCATGTGCTATGGATAAATGTTCACTAGGATGTATTTAATTTAAATATAGTCTCAAATCCTCAGGCAGTTGAGGCAGTATAGCCAGCAACACAAAAACAGGGACCCACGTCACTCTCCCTTTCAACTCACTGTAGGTTGTAATTGCATATGCATATTGCTCTATAAAAACGCTTGTGCCAAATCATGTGCTTTGTTTCAAATGTTTTATTTACTCTGGAATTGTCCTTTCAAGTGGAACTGACATAATTTTAACCACTTTGCAGATTTTAAGCAAGCAGACATATAGTAGTGTTCAAAAGTTTGGGGTCACTGTTTTTCTTTAAATTTTTCTCCCTCCCAATTTCCCCTGATCCTACCTGTTGTCGGCAGCGCCGCAATTCCTTGCCCAGATCTGTTGGATGGCGAGTGGCACCCACGTGGTTCATCCAACCAAATGTCGCACAAAAAAGAAGCCGTCAATGGATACAACCACATTTTTGAGATGGCAAGTTGTGAAAATTGCTCGAGTGACGACTCGTGTCTGATCAAAATTATTATTATTATTTTTCATTCACTTTTAGGCACACTTTCCCAGTCCCCTGAATTTTCACACTTTTGATTTTATTATAGGTAAAGGTTGTGTCTCCAATTATCGTGCATGGTGCTTGTAAGTTTGAGTGGCATTGATAGTTTAGTTTTTTTAATTGCCCTTTTTAATTCAAAAGTTTAGTGCCACTGCTGGCTTCTTGGCGAACATTATACAATATGGCGTGAGAGGTGCAATACCTTCCAAGCGAACAGCATCAACAAGATTGAACAAAATTACGGCGAAAAGATGAAGTGAGACCATGTATTAACACTTGACTGTCATTACATTATTAATATTTAACCAAAAAATAATTCAATGCTAGTGGCTAACTAGTCCATTCTCTAAACATTGTATCCTGTCCCCGGGCTTTATGGAGTGGATGTACTGTAGCATGATTAGCTTCAATGTAGCTGTTGGTGATTGTGTAAATACTTGCAGGAACGAACGTAAAAATTGTAAATAATCTGTTGCAGATTCTGGCTAAATCTGTACCTAATGAAACGTTTTAGGGTTTAAAGCTCTGTACTATTTCTAGCTAGTAGCCAAGGTCCTTATGCTAAATTTGACTCCACCAAAACCATAGCATGCTAATCATTGCTAAGTAGCGCTCTGCTAAAACCTTTGTTTTGAATGTCACGCACTGTGCTTTCTCAGATTAAATCATTTATTTTATACTAATATTGTTAAAGATTAGAGAAATAAAACATATGGAAAACTGAAATTGTCACAGCCAGTGCTCGAAGTGGGGAGGTACTCACCGGTACGCAGTACCGGCACCTCCACATTTTACTCTTAAGCGTACCTGCACATTTTCTTGCGTACCGATGCCTCTCACAACCACTGACAGAGAAAGCGTCAGTGTCAGAAAGATTGGTAATGATCCAAACGTTACATAAACTACACTACCCAGAGGGCACTACATGACTTACTTCAGATCTCTTGACAAAGCATGTAAAGGCAAGCAGTAAGCCCACCCTATCAGAAGTTCGCTTTTTCACGGACGCTAGTTAGAAAATGCTGTTGCCTGACCGTAACATATTTTTCACTGCTGAAAACCTAGAAAATAAAAAGTGTCTCTATTTTAAGTCGTTATTCTAGCCTGTCTTTAGAAAGGTACTAAAAGAATGTGTGTGCCAGAGCCAGACACGTCAACAGAGGTCCACGTCCAACCAGAAACATTGGATACGTTTCATGAGCTTCAAACTAACGTTAAATAAAACCCTTCACAGTCTCCCGAAAGTGTCAAGTGTGAACCGTACAGGCTTGGAACCATTGGAAAGAGGAAGATCAGACGAAAATAATGAATGGTGGCTCATCCCTGTGGGTTAAACACAGCCGGAGCTATGATGCTTAAAATTGTTTTACTAAACACGTTGCAGACAGGAAGTAAACAATAGCTGGGATTTCAAAAAAAGTATAGAATTATTGTACGAAATGGGTGCAGCATTTTGATGTTGAATAGTTTGTATTGCTACAAACTTTGCACACCGGTCCAGGAGCCCTGGGGGCTTGACAATATGCATTAAAAAGCCTTATTCGTCATGGTTTACATGCTTTTACACAAAATAAAAAACAAAATATAGATGTTCTTTTTTGGGATAAATATTTAATAAAACATAAAATTCAATGATCCAGGATGTTGGATTTCATTAATCCATGTTGTAGCCATGGGTCTGCTGAGTCCAAAACCATAAGGCACTTCACTGTATGTCAAAGTATGACCTTTCCAGAGGCCAAAAGGTAAACTTTGTGCCAGGCGGACCTAAAACCACTTAGACATTAAAGGTTGATGTGAGCGGAACTGCTAACATTATTGGGGAGTCTGTAGCAACCAACCTTAAGGTTACCTTAGTCAATGACAGCGATGTCAACAATAACGTGAGTAACGAAAAACATGCATGGCCTGATTGTTTGTCAAAGGACACACACACACGACTTGTTTAAATAAATACATTTATGTTGTTATAAATAACAATACATTTTTGTTTGTACCAGTAATATCTCCAAGTTTTGTTTTTCACCGTAGAAATCTCAAATGTCATAATGATTTGCCAATGCAAGAGAGTACCGGCACCTTTTTTTCCCCACGTCAAGCACTGGTCACAGCCTATTGCAGTTTTTATGCAACTATATTATTTCCCTGGTGAAGGCACTTTATGTAAATTTGCCATGTGCAGCGTGAGAAAGTGAACTGCATGCATCAACAAGATTGAACAAAATTGCGGCGGAAAGACGAAGTGAGACCATGGATGTATTAAGAGTGAGACACTTGCCTGTCATTACATTATTAATATATGAAATCAAATGCAGCGTCAAATCAAGAACATCGTACCATGAATTCGGTGCATGGCATAGCTAACAACAACACCCCTAGCTAGCTAACAACAGAGTACTGAGTTCTAAATGGTGATGTCCCGGAATTTTGCTCACTGATTGGGGAACATCTTCAGCACCGCAGGCTGCCCATCTGATGCCCTGATCAACTGATGTCCCCTAGCCTGCTATATTATATATAATATATACTATAATAGGTCAACATGTTGATGTCCAGGAGTTGTCTCTGGAAAGGCATGTTAATCATTTGGAGGGTGTTCAACAGTGAATGGGAGCTACGTGTTTTGACCACAAAGGTAAGCTTTTATGATGTAATATCTTAATTGAAATAAACATGAATGTTTATAGAACATTGCTAAACATGTTGAAATGTTAACCAGATAACCAGGTAATTGCATACATGTTTTAGGATTTCTATTCATGAATTTTGGCCGCTATATTAGGAACATAGGCTATATGTAGGCTGGAAAGATGATGCTTTTTTTTTCCCAGGATGAGCTTTAGTTCATTGCATCCGTTTTAAAGTTATCTTGAAAAAACAGGTCTTATTTTAGATAATTTTTCCTATCTCCTATCAATTCTATTGAGCGCAGTGGCACAGATTTGCTACAGAACACGTTCGGAACATTCTAAACCATCTATGTCACAATGGCAAATTTACTAGCATCAGCAAATGCTGAAGCAAGGGCGCCTTTTACCTCACCATTCAATTTCAATAATTTCAAACCAAGTACCACCTTTGATCAAGCTAACCTATCAAAATACCACCTATAATTCACCGTCTCTCAGTAAATACAGAAAAAAATGAATAGTCATCTTATGACCTTGTAGGTGAACATATTTTAATTGTGTTCGTCATAATGTAATTTTAGTTGCAAACAAAATCCATTGTGCACAACAAATGACCAATTATTGTTTCAAACTTTTCATGAGCAGTATGAGTTAAATTGTAAATTATGCAAGTTATTAAAAAAAGCTTCCGTATAAGTCTGGCTAAGAAAAATAAATTAGCACATGAACTACATGAGATTATGAGAAAATGGCCGATAAAGATATTCTAATGCAATTAAAACTTTATATTCTGCTCAACATGAGACATTTAAAAAATAGGGGTTAAATGTCTACATGCTAATAAAAATTAAATGTATGCTAGGTTTAGTTGATTGAGTAAAATGATAAAAACCTACAATTTCTAAAAAATATTTTGATTTATTTGTGTATATTATGAAAGTATAAAAGTTAAAGTTGTAAACTATCCCAAAATCTGAAAATAGACAGATGGATGCAAAATCATAAATGTTAGGGTGGTGCCTGGCCTTAACCCTCGGTGAGAACACATATTTTGGTCGTTTTCACCTTTTTGTACATGCGTACAAGTTTTGACAGGAAACACTCAGCGTGTACCCTGTTAGTGCCAATAAATATGCACTGTGAACACATATTTGTTCTCCATTTATCTCTATTAACTACAGTAGCATTACTAGGAGTCAAATACCATTTTGTTCTGTAAATGTATGTTTTTCTCATGTTGTTAATTTACCTGTATCTCTTCACAGAGGTACACTTGGTTTTATATTATCCCAAATTGGTAATTTTAAAGAGACAGTGCACAATTTCACAATAATATACATCTGAATTTAAAAACACTGTGTTCTTTGCAGTAAATAAGGACTATAAAACATTCATTATATTAAATACTAATTTCGTTCAAACAAATTACTTGGCATGGCTACATTATCATGTATGTATTTTTTGCAGGGCACAACATATAGAAATGTACTATGGAGCAATGCATGCAGGGCTCGCTGCTGAACTTTTTTTCCTCCCCATCTTATTACCATCTCAAACTGTACTTGAGCTGTCCCATAGCGTTCGAATCACAATCTGGCCCTAGATGGTAGCCTCCAAGTCTCGTAAAAATCAGACTTGAACTTCATAGACAGGTGCATCCAATCATGAAGAAATGGTATTCTCTTTAAAATTACCAATTTGGGATAATATAAAACCAAGTGTACCTCTGTGAAGAGATACAGGTAAATTAACAACATGAGAAAAACATACATTTACAGAACAAAATGGTAGTATGACTTTGAGGCGGAATAATAATTATAACTAGAACTGCAAGCAGTTTTGATGGGGTCCAAGCCTCCCCAATGCGAGTCTCTCCTGGCGAAAGTCGCTCATGATGATATGCAGAGCTCACAAAAGCAGAAACTATAAAAACAAAACCCAAGGCGCGGTGATGTAAAAGCCAGGAAAAATCATAACACCTGAGCTGCAAGGTCCATAGTCATTTGCATGTGCTCTGACATTTCCGAGGCAGTTAAAAATGTAGAAATAAGTGCAAATTTTTTTTTTTTAAATCTCAGAGAAGACGAAAACAGTTGTCATTGGCAAGAAGACATAGGGGAAATGGGCGTGCCCTATATCATCAGATTCAGATTAATTCAAGGAACACGTGGATTTAAGCGTTTCTAATTTGTGATGTGTAATGTGGGAGTTATAGGCAAAAATACATTCGACATTATTATAGCGTCACCTACTGTCCACGTGTATTTTGTGGTATTTGAGGTCCAGTAACCATTGTACATTTACAATGTAAATTAGAAGTTGCCCAAATTAGTGTATGTGGTGAATCTAAACTTGGTTGCCGTAGGCTACACCCACTGTGACGAATCAGTACACCACTATAAAGGTGGCCTCAAGAGTGGCCCTAGATAGTACCCTCAAAATTTCGTACAAATCTGACTTGAACTTCATAGACAGGTGCATCCAATCATGAGAAAAGGTGTTTAAGGTGGACAATTTCAAGTTGTTGTTCTCTTTGAATCTCCTCTGAAGTGTGGCAAAATGGGGGTCTCAAAACTCTCAAATTACCTTAAAACAAAGATTGTTCAACATTATGGTTTAAGGGAAGGCTACAAAATGCTATTGCAGAGATTTAAACTGTCCAGTGTCCACTGTGAGCAACATAGTGAGGAAAGGGAAGACCACAGGAACAGTTCTTGTTAAGGCCAGAAGTGGCAGGCCAAGTGAAGTATCAGAAGCAAATGTGACAGATGGTGAGAACGGTCAAAAACAGCCCACAGACCACCTCCAAAGACATACATCATCTTGCTGCAGATGGCGTCACTGTGCATCATTCAACAATTCAGCGAACTTTGCACAAGGGGAAGCTGTATGGGAGAGTGATGCGGAAGAAGCCTTTTCTGCACACACGCCACAAACAGTGTTGCTTGAGGTATACAAACGCACATTTGGACAAGCCAGCTTCATTTTGGAAGAAGGTGCTGTGGACTTATGAAACAAAGATGAAGTTATTTGGTCATACCATGGGGCATTATGCATGGAGGCAAAAGAACACAGCGTTCCAAGAAAAACAATTGCTACCAACAGTAAAATTTGGTGGAGGTTCCATCATGCTATAGGGTTGTGTGGTCAGTGCCAGTACCGGGAATCTTGTTAAAGTTGAAAAGTTGCATGGATTCCACTCAATATCAGCAGATACTTGAGAATAATGTAACAATGAAGAATCAGTCACAAAGTTGAAGTTATGCCGTGGCTGGATATTTCAACAAGACAACGACGCAAAACACTACTCAAAATCTACTTTGGCATTCATGCAGAGGAACAACTGCAATGTTCTGGAATGGCAATCCCAGTCCCCAGACCTGAATATCACAGAAAATCTGTGGGGTGATTTTAAGCGGGCTGTCCATGCTCTGCAACCATTAAACCTAACTGAACTGGAGATGTTTTGCAAGGAGGAATGGTCCAAAATACCTTAATCCAGAATCCAGACACTCATTACTGGCTATAGGAAGCGTCTAGAGGCTGTTATTTCTGCTAAAGGAGGCTCAACTAAATATTGATGTGATATTTCTGTTGGGGTGCCCAAATCTATGCACCTGTCTAATTTTGTTTTGATACATATTGCACATTTCTGTTCATCCAATAAACCTAATTTCACTACTGAAATATTACAGTGTCCTTCAGTTATTTGATAGATCAAAATGAAAGTGCAGACCCAAACACCCAATTATTTATAAGTTAAAATCATGGAAATTGTCAGGGGTGCCTAAACATTTGCATATGACTGTATATACATACAAAAATATATAAAATCAGATATATAAAAATGTAACAAGGCCAGAAAGCAACAATAATATAAAATAGTAAGAATAATATAAAGTACACATAAAATATAGAATAAGTATTCTAAATAGCACAAATCCTTCATCACACAAATATGAAAACACACTAAAGAGAACCTAATTATTACAATATTGCACTAAGAACAGAAAACACAAACTAAATCCTGACCTATCTGGCCTTCCATGATGCAAAATCATAAATAATGTCATCATATGAAATATGCTCCCCTATTGATTGCTTGATACTGATGATGACAAGGCTAGTGAGCCATTCCTGGGACATGGTTGACCTCAGGTATGACTTGATCAACTTTAGTATTGAAAAGCTCCTCTCTGCTTGAGCCACAGTGACAAAGTGCAATCCTGAGAGAAATCCTGAGAGCAGTCAACCCCTTGGGGCTGTCGCTGGGCAACACAGACTTTCAACTCCTTTCAAAGATTTTCTATGGGGTTGAGATCTGGGGCCTCATTTATAAACGTGGTGTACGCTCAAAAGAAGAAGTACGCAGCTCTCTACACAATAATTGGGATTTATAAAAAGCAAACTTGACGGGAAAATGTGCGGTCTTTCACGGCAACTCTGACCCAGGCGTACGCGCAAAAATGGGTGAAATGAGAAATGGTGACACCGTCGGCAGATGGATGAAACCGGTAGGCTACTGTTGATCCGGCTGAAACTGCACAGCGTTGTGTAACCGAAATCGAAATACTGCCTCTCATTAATGATATAAAGATGTCACAAAGCCATGCTTACAATTCTAGACGCGATGGCGGACTAGGCTGCAGCATGTAAGGGCGCAAGACAAACATTAAGACAAGCATTGAGATAAAACTTAAATAAATAAAGACACAGCAATAGTAGCTATTGTATTCAAAATAATTAAACAAGCTGGACAATAACAAGAAAGAAATTAAGAAGATAGAGCGATTTATTGACAAATATTACGTAAATAAGCATCTTAAATAAGCAACAACTATGGCTGAAAGTAAACGTAAACGAGATTCTTCGACAGACTCGGACGACATTCTATTTACACCACCGGGAACGGTAAGGGCAGATTTGGACGTACTAAAATCAATTAACGATAAATTGGGCATACTCGAATTGGTTAGTAAAGATATAAAAGCACCAAAAGCGAGTCTCGAAATGAATGACGAGAAAACGGCGTGGTTGGAGAAAGAGACAAATAAATTAAATATATCTGTTAACAGCATGACAACCGATACCACTGAACTAAAAAAGGAGAACAAACTTTTGAAAGAATCATTGCTGGATATACAAACTAGATCAATGAAAAATAATATTGTACTTACAGGTATCAAAGAGAAAGAAGGAGAGGTTATTGAGGAGGTAATGGGTGATTTTCTCCAAACAGCGCTTAAAATCCCACGCGAAACTGTTGATATGATAAAGTTTGAACGTGTT
>JACXGM010035160.1:0-11762 GCA_016801145.1 Umbra pygmaea | reverse complement strand
GCTGGGAGGTATACCGGAAAAAACTATATACCGGTATTCATGTATGTAGCGGTATGCTATATTCGTTACCGGTATTTTTTTCATATGTCATTCCGCCAGCTGCAACAACTGAGAATAATCTTATTTTGGAATAAACTGCGCCCCTAAAATCTTAATGCCCACTGCGGGACACACACAAACACACGTGAGAAACAAACACATGGAAGTTAGATAAATGGTGGAAAAAAACAATGGAGGTAGCAGGTAGAATTATCCGCGCAGCAGCAAGTGAAAAATGTGTTGTTAAAAAGGGTGCAACTCGATAGTGTGGACATGGTTTGGTTTGGTTTAGGATCCCGTTTACACGTACACGGACGGTTATTTTGAAAAACTGAGATATTTCCCTTCGTTTGTGCCCTTCGTTTACACGCAAACAGAGAATTCGCGATTCTTTTGGGAATCTGATTGGCTAACGTGGGCTTCAGCGTTTCGTTATACTGCTACCTACACCGTTGGCATGCTCTTGACGGCATATACACGCTTGGTTCTATTAGCGCCTGCACTTAGCCACTCGACCGATGTTATAACATGGGAAAAAAGCTTATGGGGGTTGTTTGGCTCGAGTTCAAAGGCTATTTTTCCGTGCCCAGAACCTGTGAAACCAATCTGATTGTCACAACTATACCAGTAGTTAATCTAGTTAAATGACAGTGGGACTTTTTTGTAATTCATAAACCTAAGCAAGTACTGTCGTGGTGCCATGACATGCCACGGTTCAGTACTAAAGCCGTAGACAGCGGATAGGGTTGTTTTTTTGCGGTTGCAAAGTTATTTATTAGTATTCCTGCATTTAATAAAGATTTAAACAATAGCACTACTTTTACTTACTCAGTCTTGTTTATTGGTGTTCCAACAAAAATCATAATGAACGAACAAATTAATTTCTTTCAACCCTTTACTTAAAAAATTAAATACTTTAAATACCGGGATACCGTCAAACATTTGAAAAATATCGGGGTATTAAATTTAAGCCATACCTCCCAGTTCTACTAGGTAGGTTGTATTACTCTCGATTGAAAATAGTGACTGAAAGTTTTGTAAATTGTGACTAGCTAGCGTTGTCTGGGGCTTTGATGCAGTCGGTCGACCATGTTGTAACTGACTAGCACACATTAGCGTTTGTGGTTGTGTATAAACTTGCATAAATGTTATGAAAAATAATAACTCACAGAATATTGATCAGTCTGTACCCTTTTAAACTAGGTAGGTGTTATTACTCTCGATTGACTTGGTGAAACGTTTTGACTGATTTAACCTTTACTGATTCTATGAAAATGTGCAGAATGTTGTCATGTTTCATCTTGTTCCATTTAGAGGTCAGGTCAACTGACCTCTAAATGGTCAGTTGAGCAGGTCAGTCCCTCTGCTGAGAATCAAAATCTTTCATGAAGATACTCATCAGAGAAAGCCAATGGCAACTTCCAGAATGGTGATGCCATTTTCAATCGAGAATTGGGCCGTGCTTATATTCGGGTTAATCTGTAATCTCGACTCTGGTCCCACAATAACTGGAATGGTTTTGTAAACCAAACTGCAGGCAGCATGAAGTCTGGCAGTTTTTACTTTGCTCACAGCTGGAACTGAAGTTTGTTGACACCTCTGTAAGAAATATCAATAGCAGCAAGATGGACTGGGAGTCTGTGTGGGGGTTGTTGAGTTTTGCAGGACAGTTGAAAAAGCTTGATGTTCTTAGATCATTGCTTTATATATCACTATGAAGTGTTACACCAGCCCTGCCAACTCTCACGCATTGGCCGTGAGACACACATTTGATTGGTTTCACACAGTGTGAAACCAATCAAATGCGTGAGAGTTGACAGCCCTGGTTACACAGGAGTACATTCAAACTACACATCTGATGCTAGCATATTGTACAGCATACTGATGCTAGCCTACTTTGTATCATACTGATGGTAACATACTGTGTAGGGCGGGGCAATTAATCAATATAGATTTTTATCATGATAAAAATAAATTATATCAAGGATTAAGGTGTGTAATATTTTAGATAAAATCATGTTTATGTAGTTAAACATTCCACAAACTACAACATCGCTAACTTGTGACTAAAAAAGGAAGTACCACTTTGGTATTATGGCAGTGATTTGGCTTTTTGAAGTCAGACAAAGCATAGATAAAAATTCTAAGCAAAACAGTTTGTCGAGTTGTGCACAGCTTTTGTGTTCATTTTTGTGTTCAGCTCCCAGAGGAGATCAGATGTGCTCCAACAGTAGTTACCTTTAAATCCAGACTCAAAACACATCTGTTTAGCTACGCTTTTACTGAATGAACTCTGTGCTAAGTCCGAACCGATTGCACTATATTTTATATGGTTCGTTCCGTCTCTTTTATTTCTCAAACTGTACTATTTTTCTAATTGTTTTTCACTTTTATTTTATTTGCTTTATTTTATCTGTTGTAAATTTTTATGTTTTCCTGTTTATGTAAAGCACCTTGATTGCCATTGTGTATGAAATGTGCTATATAAATAAACTTGCCTTGCCTACAGTATCTTGTTTAGATGACAACATCAGAAGGGCGAAAGTAAAAAATAGCTTGAAAGAAGAAGTGTTAATTACAATATAGGTGTGCGAAGCACGCACTAGAAAAAGAGTTGCACCGAGGTGCTTGTATCGTCAGTGTGTTTCTTTCTAAGTATGCATGTTTTATTTTAGATTTATTAGAGTACTCAAGCACTAAATGCTCCTCTTCCTGGTGTATATTGTGATATTTATAGATATCAAATGATATGAGAAGAAATAGCCCTAATACTGTGTATCATTGTAATTGTAATGTCGTGTTCCATTTGTACTCAGAGGTCAGAAATTCCAAGTTCCTAGTTGGAATTTCAACTGGAACGCCCACCCAAGTGGGAATTCCTAGTCGCGAAGTCTGAGAAATGTAATTACCCCCAAGTTCATTTTCAGCACCCTGTAGCAACAGTAAATGAAAGTTGTTGTTACTGTTAATGTTTAGTAATTGTTTTATTTGATTTTCATGAAAATTGTCATACACACAGTACTGGCCAACTGCTGTCTCTGGACATGTTGCTACGGCATAAGAAGATGTGAAAATAAACAGAAATGTGATTTTATCAACTGGTTTGGCTAAAAATGGCTGACATGGCTAGTTGTTCTGTAGTTTATTATTATAATAATAATATAATAATATAATATTATTATATTCCAAAATGGCATGAACAACGTTGTTTTTTCCACTACGGTAACTGGAATGAGATCAACTTGTTTTAACTTAGGCGTGATGTCATTCCCAGTTCCGACCTCCCACTTGTGAGCCAAATGGAAGGCAGCGTAACATTCTCTAATGCTAGCCTACTGTGTAGCATTCTGATGATAGCATACTGTGTATCATTCTGTTGCTAGCATACTGTATCTTACTGATGCTAACATAATCTGATGCTATCATACTGATGCTGTAACAAGAAATAGTGTACGCACACCCGGACAGAGTGAGGACAGCTGAGAAATTTCTCAGATGCGTAAAGAGAGGAACCAAAATCTAAATTGAAAAAAGTCTTGCAGACTGTCAATACTTATTTGTATTGTGCAAGACTTTTTCGATTTACATCATACTGAGTTTTACTGAAGCCAGTGAAGAAGCATGCTACAGCAAAACTTATCACACTGACACCTGCTAATGTCATCTTAATGAAAATGAATGAAAGGGCTTAACCTGTGACCTGGGCTTAACTTTCACACCCAGAGCCAGGAGCAACATGGGATTGAGCATTTGTACATTAAAAAAATATCACATCTAGTTTCTCAGAAAATATAGGCCTCAGAGGTTCACAAATTAGCTATCTCTGTTCTGAGTACAACTTATGAGGCAGAGACATCTGACTAACTTTCTGTCTCTATCTGTCTGTCTGTCTGTCTCTCTCTCTCTCTCTCTCTCTCTCTCTCTCTCTCTCTCTCTCTCTCTCTCTCTCTCTCTCTCTCTCTCTCTCTGTCTGTCTCTGTCTGTCTCTGTCTGTCTCTGTCTGTCTCACAGTACGACTACATGAAAGTATCTCAGAAGAAGGCTTCCATTACCTCGTGTTTGACCTGTGAGTATTAAGATACCGATTATTCAGTCCCCCTGCTGTCTCTGGATATACCAGTAATTAACACATGTCCTTCACTCCATCAGTCCACATAAAGTTACTACATGTAGTAATTATAAGTCTGCTGTATGATCATTTAAAATACTGTATATACTGTATACAGCCCTGGAAATAAATTAGAGACCACTGCAACATAATCAGTTTCTCTGGTTTTACTATAGATAGGTATTTGTTTCAGTAAAATTAAGATTTTCATTTCATTCCATAAACTACTGACAACATTTCCCCAAATTCCAAATAAAAATTCATCACTACTGGTCATAATGACGAAAAAAAGATGCGGTTTTGACAGATCTCGATTAATGCGAAGAAAATAAATTTGTATTCATAAAAAAATACAATACCAATGTGTTAACTTAGGAAGAGTTCAGAAAACAATATTTGTTGGAATAACCCTGATTTTCAATCACAGCTTTCATGTGTCTTGGCATGCACTCCACTAGTTTTTCACATTGATGTTGTGTGATTTTATGCTACTCCTGGTGCACAACTTCAAGCAGCTCTGCTTTGATTGATGGCTTGTTACCATCCATCTTCCTCTTGATCACATTCCAGAGGTTTTCAAAGGGCTTCAGGTCTGGAGATTGGGCTGGCCATGACAGGCTCTTGATTCCTTGGTTGGCTTGGCTGCATGGCACGGAGCATTGTTCTGCTGGAAAAAAACAATCCTCAGAGTTGGGGAACATTGTCAGAGCAGAATGAGGCAAGTTTTCTTCCAGCAAAAACCTTGTACATGGCTTGATTCATGCATCCTTCAAAGATAAATCTGCCCAGTTCCAGCCTTGCTGAAGCACCCCAGATCATCACTGATCCTCCACCTAATTTCACAGTGGGTGTGAGACCCTGTGGCTTGGCCCTCTCCAGGTCTCTGTCTAACCATTAGATTACCATGTTTTCGGAAAAGTTGAAAATTTGACTCATCAGAAATAAGGATGCACAAATATCACTTTTTCGTTGCCGATACCGATCTGAGTACTGAACTTTGAGTACACCAATGTTATACCATGTGCATCCACCCACTGTGCTGTCAGACATAATAGAGACATGGGACGCATGTAACTCAGAATGTCTCCAGTGACTCTAATTGCAGTGACATATTTCAGCAAATCCAAAAGGTATTTTTTTACTTTACTCTACCATTCAGGAGAGCCGTTTCATACACATTGCATCAGCTAGGCTGGTGGATGCCCACATTTGACCAGCCAATAGTGTTTGTTCAACAGCGTTTCACATTTGAGAGGTCCAAAACAATTCTTTTCTAACACTTAATTTATGCCACAAAATTGGTTAAATCAACTTTTAATTTTACTTTTGTAAATTTATTTTAGAATAATCTGTTTGAAAACATGTCAGGTTACTAATGCACTGGCTAAATTAGCTCCCATCAAATTTACAAGTAGATGCGTCATCAATGGAACCAAACCCAATACAACAATTAATATTAAACCATATTCTAGTAAATATGTAAAATAATTGATTTACAAATTATTCTAATTCAATAAATTTTGCCCTTGAGAAATTGAACAGACTCCTATTACATTTGTGTGTGCGTGCGCTTGTATGCTTCTCTGGTGAATCGAGAGCACCGCTTATCAGAATCCAATCATAAATGCAGAATCAACGAACACCCCCGCCCTTGTATTTTCTGACAGCCAAATCATCAATTGAGCACTTAACACTCCGCTTTGTGTGCTTGACTTGTTACTTTTTCAACTTTTCACATCATGGATAAAAACATTATTGTATCATATTCTTAATATTCATAACTAAACATGTTTTGTCCTCTATTTTCTACATTCACTTCATTTAGTCTACTGGTGCTAACACAGCAGAAGGGCTCTTAATTCAGGGGAGCTAACTACCTTTTTTTTGTCTGTACTGCACTATATATATCTATGAAACAGAGATGCATACAAGGAGAGGCAACTCATACCCACAGCGAAATATGGTGGTGGTTCAGTGATGTAATGGGGCTGTTTTAATTCCAGAGGTCCAGGGGCATTGGTAAACATTGATGGCATAACGATTTCCACCAAGTATCAGGCAATCTTGCACCTCATTTGGCCACCTCTCCTTCCAATTCTCTGCTGCTAAAGATAGGAACAATTTATAGAAATCTCTGAAACTTGAGTCCACCATCCCCATCACTACTTGCAGGGTTTCCCGCAGCACTTGGCTGTTAAGGCGGCCGCCTAAACAAGACATCACTGCCGCCTTAGCTACGCACTCCCAAAAAAATAAATGTGACGTGTGATGCGTCTGAACACCGCCATCAGGTGGTGTTTCAATCTAATCGTGTTACACAGCCATAAACAGTGAATTTGATCACATTTGCACATTTTCTTAATGTTGTTTTGAATTTCTAAAAGATTTTATTGAGATACGGTTAATGAAAGGAAATCAGTAAATCTTTATATTTCTTTCATTAGGCCGTAAACGATGCTGTTGCGACTCCTTAAGGATTGATTAGGGAGTCATGGCATAAAACTGAATGGTTTAGGGGTATTTGTAGTGTCTTAAGTTTTATTTTGTTTGTTTATAGTATATTATATCAGTGGTTCTCAAACCTCTACTCGGGGACCCCCAGCCATCTCACAGTTTTGTTGTAGCCCTGAACTAGCTCACCTGATTGAAGCAGGTAAGGGCTTAATGAGTAGTTGATAAGTTGATTCAGGTTTGCTAGCTCTGGAATACATGTTATATATGGCATGGCTGGGGGTCCCCCAGGAGAGGTTTGCGAACCACTGTATTTAGGGCTGCAACAACGAATCGATGATATCGCTAAAAATCTATTATTAAAATTGTTGGCAACAAATTTCAATATCGATTCGTTAGGTCTATGTGGCTGCTCGCTGTGTGGTGGAGCTACGTCACTTTTTAGAAAGAAAAACATTTTAAACTGTCTGACCGAAATCTTCGATATAATGGCAGAACTTCACTTTAAATTCAACAAAAAAGTTTTACGTGCAAACTCTGTAAAACATAAATGGAATGGCGATGGAGCATGACCGTAATGAGGTAGCACTTGAAAAAAAACAGGTTGGAGCGATAAGCGAAGGGGACTCAACAGCAGGGTAAGTTACTACATAATAATAGTGTTCTTATATAATAGTGTTCTTAATAGTTCTTCCCACAGCAGGTAGTACTTATTTATCAAATAGCCGGTGTTTGGTCACGATCCAACTTATTAAATCAAATCCACTTCAACATTGCACGACAAGTGTATTTAACTAGCTGGCTACTTAATGTTTGTAGTAAAATAGACGCGGTAGAGCTAACATTAATCTAGCAAGCTCATTTAACACTAATAATTAGTGCTTTAGTGCTTAAGTAAACAAACACAAAGGGCCCTATCTTACACCCAGCGCAATTGACTTTTTACACAAACGCATGTATCATTCCTATCTTACACCCGACGCATATGGGACTTTTCCCTCCACAGACGTGCGTCGGTAAATTAGGGAATGAAGTTGCGTTCGTTGGGTGGTTCAGAGAAACGAAGAGGCGTGTTCCGGCGCAAACGTTCCCTGTTGCTATCTTGAGCCCCCGAAAACAATTCCGCCACTGACCAGGAAAAACCTGGTTTAAAGTCAGTGGCGTGTTATTCATATGCTATTTTAAGGGTGCATGCTTAACCATAATGTAGCGTGTGCACAACGCGCATACACTTTGCACCTCTCATCTACACAAATGCAGCAGTTCTTAATTATTGCAATACATAATTAGAAGGAAAAATATTACCACACGAGGAAGTCATTGTGGTGTTGAAAATGTGAAAAATAGGTATACATCTAGTGTACACATTTACTCAAATTATTCATAATGAATTATTTGCACTGATATACATCAACACGTAATTTCTTTACTCAGAATTACTCAGGCTCAAGCCACGACTCACTTATGGCAACTTATGAGGAATCCCCTTTTGGATGGGTGGCTGTGAAGGGGACAACAGCTATCCGTTAAAGACATGTTTAATGATGACACAATTTATGATGCCAGCAAGTGCGTAAAATGCTGTTTAATCAAAAACACACACAAACACGCAGTGTAGCCTAATTGAACGAACATTTGGCACACTGAAAATGCGTGTCAGGTGTTTGGATAGAACAGGTACACTACTCAAGCCGCAGCATTCTTTGTGGCTTGTTGTGTTTTATGCAACATTTCCACGAATCATGATGGCATTAATTAGGAAATATTAGAGGACTTCAGGAGATTGATGTTGACATGCGTGCCAGCCACTTAAATGCCCAGAAATGCAGGACGGGAGTGGAAAGCTTATTTGACAGAAGAGTAATCTCGGTCTAATGTTAGACTACATTGCAAAAATATTACCATGCATTCATAACCTCGTGATTCAGTGAGAGTGAGTCCAAAACATCAGAAAGTAGGCTATGTCTTGTGACATTTCTTTATTTAGATTTTGTAAAAAGAAAAATCAATAGAAAATCGCCGTTATAATAGCAATCCGCCATGGAACAAGCGCACCTGCTCTTAAAGGGAATGTGAGATGACGAACTGATTGGTTTATTGCACGTTACGCCCAAACCACACCTATGACTAATGAAGCTACTTTAGACCTACCCATTTTAGATATGCGGCAGGCGCAAGAATCATTTATCCCGCCGGTAAAATAGCAACAGCGCCCGGGACCCTCCCACAATGTAACTTGCGTTTCGCGTTTGATACTTGCATTTCAAATCGTTAAAATAGGGCCCAAAGAGTTATAGTGCAAAACTAATTTAAAACACAAATCAGATCTTACTATTACAGTATTACAACATACGCTAACCTTGTACCTCTTCGGAGGATGCTAATTTGTTAAACGTGGTTTAATGTGGTTTACATTTATCACAGTGGAAACTCCTGTTTGTTTCAAAATAAAAGTCATACTAAATTCAAAACAGTAAATAAGTCCAAATAAGCTTAAACAGGTAAAATACATAAGGTAAGGTAAGGTCATTTATTTATAAAGCACAATTAAAAACAACGGGTAGTTGACCAATGTGCTGTACAATATGTGAAGAACATACAAAAAAAAGAGCAACTGTACAAAACATTTATACAATATTATACAAATATCTAACTACTCTCATAAAACAAACAATCACCTAACTCAGCTATTTGGTTTAGATAGGAAAGCCATAATGAAACAAAATTACAGCAAAAAAATACTATTTAACAAGCCTATCTCGTTTTTAGGACTAAGGTTATTTACAACTATGTTCTATAAAAGCTGTTTCTATAATTGTTTTGTAGACACAATTATTTTAACATCTCAGGTCCGTCTAAGCAAGGTAAAAAATACCATGTTTTGCACCTTACTAAAGAAATTAGCATATATATATTCATTAATGTATTGTCACTGCGGCTTACTGATGTCCGGGGAAGTGGTACTACATGAAAGTGGTAACTATGTAAATGTGTACCTTGAGTGATAGGCGTACACTCTTTATAGTTGGCTTGACGCGTTTTACGATAGAGCATAGTGCCGGAGCTATTCGTTGTGCACTCCTGTCTGTTCAGTTGAGGTAATTGCCTATGTTCTGTGTCTGGTTAATGTTTCTATAAGTATATGTATCACCAATTATATACCATTGTGCAACCTCGTTACCATTCTGCCATTACCCTTTTGTTATATGCCTCCTGGACTTGTTATCAGTAAATACAACAAACCATCACTGCCTGCTTGTTCTCCCTCTCTCTCCACAACACCCTACATCGTGACAGATGCAAATATTTTGAAAAAAAATAAGCTTGTTGTGCAAAAGGAAATGTATTATTCATTGTTACACCGGACCAACTCTTAACTTTATATTTTTGTTTTTTAACGTATGTTAGCTTATTAAAAGGGTAACTATCCTAGTCCGTAGTACATTTGGTTTCCTGCAGCTCAACTGGTGTAGATTGGCAGCCTTCTGTATAACACAGGCTAGTTTTGACACTATGTTGTTATATTTCCAAGATACAAACGGGTCAAAGTATAAATTCTCCTATGTCACCTTCTGAGGCAACATGTGACACCAACTTAACAGATAATTCCCACGGTTACGAAGGTCTAAACTCAAATGTGTTGTTAATGTAACTTTTAGACATGTGAGTGGTGACCTTGGAGGTCAAAGGGCATTTCCTGTGGTTGACATTTAACATAGATATTTAATAAGGGGAGTCTTACTCTTAGTTACAAAAACTAATCATACTCCCCCAAGATAATATAATATCGGCCTGCGTGCCAGTCAACACATCTTATAAAAAATATCACCTGTTCTAAACTATTCTGATAGGGGCAGATTTGGTCCGTAACCATGTTATCAAACTGTGTCACGACAGGGGATTTTGGACATGGCAGGGAAAGAGAAACCCCTATTGGGTACCACCAAAGCCCTAACAATTGAACACACCCAACACTTAATAATGGTCGTCATAACCAGTTTAAACCGGCAGCCCAATTCAGGTTTTTTTTCTCCATGTTTAGTTTAGAGTATAATTATATCAGCACTGAACACAATGACATGAAAATATCTGTTGTGTTTGGTTACAAGACTAATTATTGGAAATCAGGGCTGCCTGTGTAAACACAACCTCTATCCTTTGCATAAATCATGGTGGTGTGTGTTTGTGTGTGCCTGTGTATGTGTGTTTGTGTGTGCCTGTGTGTGTTTGTGTGTGCCTGTGTATGTGTGTGTGTCCAGTGGAACATGCTCTCTCTCTCTGTGCAGCGTTCCCCTGTGTCTGTGGTAGACTGGGGGTGTGCCATCATACCATCGTGGTTGCAGACTGGTGTCCATGTGTTGACTAAGCTGTGTCTTTCCTCCCAGTGTTACCGGCGGAGAGCTGTTTGAAGACATTGTTGCCAGAGAGTATTACAGTGAGGCTGATGCCAGGTAGGAAGAAATTAAACACACTCACTGTGCTGTTCACTAATTTAGCACATAGACAAATATGTAAACACACACACTCATTACATACTGCCACACTACGTCGACATTGAGAAGTATGCACAGCAACTCGTGCCCCCATCCTACGTGTTTAATCTTCACTTGGCTTCCACCGAAACCCATTGTGTCTATACCATAACATTTATTCTTTACCACATGTTTGTTGACATTGAGTATAAGTACCACCCGGGCTCAAGCTTCTCACCCCTGGGCTAGGCTAGTTTCCGGCAGTGGGGCTGTGTGCACGTGAGATGCGTAGGTGAGCCTTGGTGTGGGCCAATGTTGAGTGTAGCCAGGCAGGATGCTGGCAGGATGGGGTCTCAGGCCTGGGGGCCTGCATGGTTCTGTCCTGGCTGGGAACAGTCTGTCTCCAGGACAGGGCTCATCCACGATGCCATGGTTAATATAGAAGACAGGGAGGAAACACGATAGGGTACCTGACGCCTCCAGGACTTTGACCCCTGACAGGTTCAGAGAGATGGAGAGGGGAGGGGGAGGACCAGGGTAAAGAGAGGGTGAGAGGAAGATAGAGAATAGTGTGTCTGCATATGCTTTAAAGAGGAAGAAAGAGAGAGAAGGACGGAGAGAGATGGAGAGCATGATAGGAGAGAGAAAGGTAGAGATAGGGGAGAGAGGTAGAGATAAAGGGGGGAGAGAGG
>JACXGM010035159.1:0-11844 GCA_016801145.1 Umbra pygmaea | reverse complement strand
AAGTATGTACCCCCGCCGATATATAGACCACCATTATAGACCTGCTACTGCACTGCCACAGCAAGTATGTACCCCTGCCAATATATAGACCACCATTATAGACCTGCTACTGCACTGCCACAGCAAGTATGTACCCTCGCCAATATATAGACCACCATTATAGACCTGCTACTGCACTGCCACAGCAAGTATGTACCCTCGCCAATATATAGACCACCATTATAGACCTGTTACTGCACTGCCACAGCAAGTATGTACCCTCGCCAATATATAGACCACCATTATAGACCTGCTACTGCACTGCCACAGCAAGTATGTACCCTCGCCAATATATAGACCACCATTATAGACCTGTTACTGCACTGCCACAGCAAGTATATACCCCCGCCTATATATAGACCACTATTATAGACCTGCTACTGCAAGTATGTACCCCTGTCAATTATAGACATTCATTATAGACCTGCTACTGCACTGCTACAGCAAGTATGTACCCCCACCAATTTATAGACCATTATAGAACCCCCCCCCACACACACGTACACACACACACCAGCATGGCTGTCGGTGCTGTGGTCTGGTGTCTGTGGTAACAATGACCCTCTTTGATTGGTCTCCCAGGTCAGTTCGTCAGATGGCCCAGGAGCAGTTCTTCGTCATGGCCACCAGGTGTTGCATGGGCCACAGACCACTGCTGTTCTTCATCACCCTCCTCTTCACTGTGCTCGGGGTAATGCAGCTGTCCTCACTCTGACACGGAGGCTTTTCTTTTAGGATTGATTACATAGGAATCATTGTGCAATTGCTGGATATAAACTGTGGGTGTATGACAGGTCTGAATGGGATTACATACATGGAGCTAAATTCTTTAGCATTGAAGTTGTTTTCTATTCAGTTATCAAGAATCTGGAATACAACCAGAGATGACTGTTTTTTTGTGCAGTATTGTGCAGCTGCTTCATGGTTAACTTCACAGCTAAGTAAGAGTAGAGGGAGATAAATATGTACTAGGCCTGCACGATAAGTCGTTATAAAATCGCGATCTCGATTCACCCTTTTACTCGATTTAATTTTAAATAAATTTGATCCTAATGTACAGACATGTTCAGGGAGTTCATATAGAGCCTGTAACCGGGCCATATTTTGGTCAATGTGTTAAGTCACTATTTTTGGTAGCCTACTGTACGTAGTATGTACTTTATTTTCTTTATTCATTGAAGCCTTTATGTTTACTGGCTTGTGTTGTTGCGCAATGTGCTATAGGTGCCAAAAAAATCCATGTTTGGTACTGCCAATTTGTTTTGTCATGGTTCTTATGTGCAATAAACATTACACTTCGTGAGAAAGTAATTGTGGCAGAGAATCGTGATATCAATTCTAAGCAAAGAAATCGTGATTCATATTTTTCCTCGACTCGTGCAGGCCTAATATGTAAGTTTGTATTCTTATCAAGGCACTCTTCCAAGGGTCGTGTGCACCTGTTTTGTCTTGCTACTGTGAGTCTAAAAGGGACGTAGCCAAGAAATGTTGTTAAACCAAAACTCTAGAAGAATGATATTGTATGTCATGTACAGGCGTGGTCAAAAGTTTGGGAATGACACACATACAAATTTTCACAAAGTCTGCTGTCTCAGTGTTGTTGATGGCAATTTGTATATACTCCAGAATGTCATGAGTGATCAGATGAATTGCAAAGTCCCTCTTTCCCATGAAAATGAACTTAATCATTGGATAAATGAAAATGTACAGAAATTAGACAGGTGCATACATTTGGGCACCCTTGTCATTTTGTTGATTTGAATACCTGTAACTACCTAGCACTGATTAATTGGAACACACAATTGGTTTGGTGAGCTCATTAAGCCTTGAACTTCATAGACAGGTGCATCCAATCAAGAGAAAAGGTATTTAAAGTTGCCAATTGCAAGTTGTTGTTCTCTTTGACTCTCCTCTGAAGAGTGGCAACATGAGGGCCTCAAAACAACTCTCAAATGACCTGAAAACAAAGATTGTTCAACATTATGGTTTAGGGGAATGCTACATAAAGACATAGTGACTGATTGCAGACCATTTTTGCATGATCAATGCTTGGAGTTTGTCAGAATTTGTGGGTTTTTGTTTGACCACCTGCCTCTTGAGGATCAACCACAAGTTCTCAATGTGAAAACTTTTTGTTAAGTTCCCCGGGACACTTAGTTATCTCTTTTGCCTTATGGCAAGGTGCTCCATCATGCTAGAAAAGGCATTGGTCGTCACCAAACTGTTCTTGGACTGTTGGGAGAAGTTGCTCTTCGAGGACATGTTGGTACCATTTTTTATTTATGGCTGTGTTTTTTGGCCACTTTGTTAGTGAGCCCACTCCCTTGGTTGAGACGCAACCCCACAAATGAATGGTTTTATGATGCTTTACTGTTGGCATGACACAGGACTGATTGTAGCGTAGCGTTCATTTTGTCTTCTCCGCACAGTATTTTTTTCGGATGGCCCAAACAATTGGAAAGGGGATGCATCAGAGAAAATGACTACCCCAGTCCTCAGCAGTCCAATCCCTGTACCTTTTTCAGAATATCAGTCGATCCCTGATGTTTTTCCTGGAAATAAATGGCTTCTTTGCTGCCCCTTTTTGAAACCAGGCCTTTGCCTTACTGTGCATGCAGATGCAGTCACACCAGCCTGCTGCCATTCCTGAGCAAGCTCTGCACTGGTGGTGCCCCAATCCCGCAGCTGAATCAACTTTAGGAGATGGTCCTGGCACTTGCTGGGCTTTTTTTGGGGTCTCTGACACCTTCTTCACAACAATTGAACATCTCTCTTTGAAGTTCTTGATGATCCAATAAATGGTTGATTTACGTGCAATCATACTAGCAGCAATATCCTTGCCTGTGAAGCCCTTTTTGTGCAAAGCAATGGTAACTGCAAGTGTTTCCTTGCAGGTAAACATGTTTGACAGAGGAAGAACATGATTTCAAGCACCACCCTCCTTTTCAAGCTTCCAGTTTGTTATTTTAACTCAATTAGCATGACAGTGATCTCCAGCCTTGTCCTTGTCAACACTCACCTGTGTTAACGAGACAATAACTGACAAGATGGCAGCTGGTCCTTTTGTGGCAGGGCTGAAATGCAGTGGAAATGTGTTTTTGGGATTAAGTTCATTTTCATGGCAAAGAGGGACTTTGCAATTAATTTGATCACTCTTCATGACATTCTGGAGTATATGCAAATTGCTGTCATCAACACTGAGGCAGCAGACTTTGTGAAAATTTGTATTTGTATTATTCTCAATGAATGTTCTAATTCTCAATGACTGTAGTAGACCATGACTGTACTAATGTTCTCTAGATGATGTATTATAACACCGTACTAATATGCTCTAGATGATGTATTAAAACAGTACTAATGTGCTCTAGATGATGTATTAAAACACAGTACTAATGTTCCCACTCATCCTGTGTTCCAGAGTACGGCCAAGGAGCGGGCCAAACATGCTGGGGACTACTTCACCCTACTCAGGCACCTGCTCAACTACGCCTATAACAGCAGCATCAACCTGCCCAACGCAGAGGTCCTCCTCAACAACCAGATCGACTGGCTCAAGAGGATCAGGGTGAGACCACGTCGAGCCACAGTCTGTTGGCGTTGTCACGCCTACGTGTGTGCAGATCACGGCGGGTGACTAGTTCTTGGGAAAAGCTGGACTGCAATCCAAGCACACGCGGCAAAGTTATAATACGACTCAGAACAAAAGCTGTTATTATGGGTAGTCGGTCTCTTGGTATGATGTGCTGTCTAGTGGCTGGTTATTGGACCCTGGTGCTAACCATGCTGTGTGTTACCCAGGATGAGGTCAGGAGGACTGGGGAGACAGGCGTCGAGGAGACCATTCTAGAGGGCCACATCGGGGTCACGAAGGAACTGCTGGCATTCCAGACACCAGAGAAGAAGTACTATATCGGCTGTGAGAAGGGAGGGGCCACCCTCATCAAGGTAGGCTGCTGTCTACTTTTTGTTGTACCGACTCATTGTATTGAATGCAAACTTTGCCCCTAATAACAGAATGGCCTGCCAAAGCCTTGTAGTAAGTCTAATGATGAATACCTGTTTTAATTGTTTTCTACTAAACTGTCAGTAAGTTATGCTTTCCTACATTGTATGAACCACCCACCCCCTCTTCACAGGAGTTGATAGATGACTTCATCTTTCCGGCGTCTAACGTATACCTGCAGTACATGAAGACAGGGGAGTTTCCCACGGAGCAGGCCATACCAGTCTGCAGTAGCCCCGCCTCCATCAACGCGGGCTTCGAGCTGTTGGTGGCTCTGGCGGTCGGCTGTGTCCGGAACCTCAAGCAGATCGTCGACACACTTACGGACATGTACTACCTAGGTATGATCGAGACATCCATAGATTGGCTTTGTGCACTGGAACCCAATGGGAAACACTTGAGAAACTTCCATCCCATGAAAACTGAGCATTGATCGGTCCATCTGACTTAGTGTCCTGTTCAGGTTGATTGGCAGTGCGTGCGTCTGGGGTTGATTGGCAGTGCGTGCGTCTGGGGTTGATTGGCGGTGTGTCCGATGGCTCAGCGGTTAGTGAGTCAGACCAGTAGTCTGAAGGTTGCTGGTTTGATTCCCGGCTGTGCCAAATGTCATTGTGTCCTTGGGCAAGGCACTTCACTCTAAGTTGCTCAAGGGGGAATGTCCCTGTACTTAGTGTAAGTTGCTCTGGATCTGCTAAATTACTTAAATGTACAAATGTGTCTGTGGTTGAGCGGCAGTGTGTCTGTGGTTGAGCGGCAGTGTGTCTGTGGTTGAGCGGCAGTGTGTCTGTGGTTGAGCGGCAGTGTGTCTGTGGTTGAGCCGCAGTGTGTCTGTGGTTGAGCCGCAGTGTGTCTGTGGTTGAGCCGCAGTGTGTCTGTGGTTGAGCCGCAGTGTGTCTTTCTCCCTCAGGTTGCGAGGCTCTTACAGAGTGGGAGTACCTACCCCCGGTTGGTCCCAGGCCCACTAAAGGTTTTGTGGGGCTGAAGAATGCTGGGGCCACCTGCTACATGAACTCAGTGATCCAACAGCTATACATGATTCCACCCATTCGCAATGGCATTTTGGCCATCGAGGGCACTGGCACTGATGTGGATGATGACATGTCTGGTGACGAAAAGCAGGAGAACGAGGTAACGCAGGAGAGAGAGGTAACAACATTTCTTTCTAAAAAAAAAATTGTTGCTTAACCCTAATGAACAGTAACCAACTTAACCCCGTGTGTCGTAATGAACAGTACCCAGCTTAACGCTGTGTGTTCTAATGAACAGTACCCATCTTAACCCCGTGTGTCCTAATGAACACTGCCCAGCTTAACCCTGTTTGTCTTAATGAACACTGCCCATCTTAACTCCGTGTGTCCTAATGAACACTGCCCAGCTTAACTCCGTGTGTCCTAATGAACACTGCCCAGCTTAACTCCGTGTGTCCTAATGAACACTGCCCAGCTTAACCCTGTGTGTCCTAATGAACACTGCCCAGCTTAACCCTGTGTGTCCTAATGAACACTGCCCAGCTTAACCCTGTGTGTCCTCTAATGAACGCTGCCCAGCTTAATCCCATGTGTCCTAATGAACACTGCCCAGCTTAATCCCATGTGTCCTAATGAACACTGCCCAGCTTAACCCTGTGTGTCCTAATGAACACTGCCCAGCTTAACCCTGTGTGTCCTTCCACTCCCAGAGTAACGTTGACCCGCGGGATGAGGTGTTTAGTTACCACCACCAGTTTGACGACAAGCCCTCGCTCACCAAGTCAGAGGACAGGAAAGAGTACAACATCGGGGTCCTACGCCACCTGCAGGTCATCTTCGGCCACCTGGCGTCCTCCAGGCTGCAGTACTACGTCCCCCGAGGGTTCTGGAAGCAGTTCAGGTCAGTGTAGGGTGATGTCCCTGCAGTTACAGGACCCTGTACCACAGAACCAGTTGATGTAGTTCCAAAGGTGACACTGTTTACCGGTTCCTATCATATCCTACCATGCCTCTCTCCCTCCATGCCTGTAGGTTATGGGGCGAACCAGTGAACCTGCGTGAGCAGCACGATGCCCTGGAGTTCTTCAACTCCCTGGTGGACAGTTTAGACGAGGCCTTGAAGGCCCTGGGACACCCGGCCATGCTTAGCAAGGTGCTCGGGGGCTCCTTTGCTGACCAGAAGATCTGCCAGGGGTGCCCACATAGGTAACGCATGACAACTATGGACACTGACCTGAAGATCTGCCAGGGGTGCCCACATAGGTAACGCGTGATAACCGTGGATACTGACCTGCAGCCAGTTGCACCAGCAGTGCGTAAGTTCAAACATAGCCTAGTTTGAACGTAATTCCAATTTAGGATGGAGATTACGCACTACAAAAATTAAGGGTTGCACCATCTGAAATAGTTCCATTGTAGGCATAAGTTACAACTTAAATCTTACACCTAGTGCTTACTAGGTGTAAAGTCCAACTTAAAACAACGGTTGTCATGGCGCGTCATTTTGAACGGTGGAAAAATAATTATGAGATCAAATGATCATTATCATCACAATTAACCAAGGGATTCAATTTTAATTGACGAACGCGTTGCCAACGCAAAACAGCCGGTATATCGATAGATAGATAGATAGATTAGAGTAAAAGTACTGTTCTGAGTAACTTTTGAGTTCACAAGTTTTAGGAAGTCCCTACTTAAGACCAAATTGACCAGGTCAAGGGAGTTCACATCTTAACAGTAACCTATAAAACAATTAGAAAGAGTAAAGGAAATATAAATAATGGTCACTGGTAAAATGTGAACACTTTACAAGATCAACTTGGTCTTCAGTAGGGACTTCCCAAAACTTGTGAACACCGAGTTACTCAGAAAAGTACTTTTACTCAGTTCTTTGTCCACCTCTGGTGATTGACAACACACATGCGTTATTTTTTTGAGAGGACCATACTGTACGTGGTCAAATTCAATGCAATGAGAAAGGGTGCCCTCCGAAGATGTTATTATATACAGTTACTAACATAACGAATAGCAAGCATTATCAACAGTTTGTTTCTTGTTAATGAAATAAAGTTGTATTTTGCACGTAGGCAAACGGTAAACCACAAACTTCCCATATTATCACCCTGACTGTTTTCATTCTATAATTTGACGACACCGTAAACACTGCACCTTGGCTACTTTCCTTTGATTGGCCACAGAAATTGAAAACGTCATTAGAAAAAAATGTGCTGGGGAAACATCTGTCATGATTCTTTGAGTACCGTAATTAGGATTTATTTTTTCCAATTTTTCCATACTTGTTTCCATATTATCAGTGTATTTTAGTGAATACTCAGAATTGAACTGGAAATCGGAAACTGCGGTTTTGATTGTGGGTAACAGTACGTATTCTGGGCGTTATTGAATTATTTGAGCGCTTCAGTGGATTTATGAGGTTCCATCACTCACTCACATTGTTTATAGTTTAAAACCATCCTAGCTGCTCAATAGACAGATTCACAACTTATTTAACCGAAAATGTTGCAACACTCAGAACAAATTATCCATCTCTGAAAAAGGCAAAGATGAACCATTTCGACTGCAAAAGCTGAATAAAATATTGCTTATGTTATGTGACAATGAATTCAGGTGTACACATCAACCACTGATCACATCAGGGTTTCCCGCAGTACTTCGCAGTCTAGGCAGCCGCCTAAACAAGAGATCTCTGCCACGCAGTCCCAAAATAGTAAATCTGACGTGTGTTGTGTCCAAAAGAGTTAGTTAATGACTAGTGATGCGTCCAAACAGCGCCATCTGGTGGTGTATTAACGTCATTGCGCTCAGTCACAAGCATCCATAAGCAGTGAATTTAAATACCTTTGGACA
Organism: Umbra pygmaea; assembly: GCA_016801145.1. Taxonomy (NCBI): domain Eukaryota; kingdom Metazoa; phylum Chordata; class Actinopteri; order Esociformes; family Umbridae; genus Umbra; species Umbra pygmaea. The sequence goes on along the minus strand of JACXGM010035159.1, from coordinate 3,966 downwards.
TTTCGACTATGATGCTTTGCACACACACACACCCTCACCCCCCGGGAGAAGAATACTGCCTTAACTAACCCATTTTCTGGGAGAAACCCTGAACATAGCAAACAGAATTAGTCCTCACTTTTGGTCATTAGATTCTGGAGGCGTGGAGTTGGGTGCAGTGTTTTTTGCTTAAGGCAATATTTCTTAAGAGTCCACTTGTCTTTAATGAGTTTAAGAGCTGTGCACTTTAATCCAATATGTATGCAAACAAATAACATTGACTTCATGGATTACAGCAAGTTGAGATTTTTTTGGGGTCCATATAGAGTTAATCAGTGAATGTACCCGTTCAACTGAAGCTGACGTTCCATTTCAGATATCGGTTATTGCAGCTAATGTTCGCTATAATATGCTGTATTGAATCAGCGTTCACAACACGTTTGTTACAAGATGCGCGCAAAGATGCTAGAGCTTGACAGCTTGTGGGAACTAAAGCATGATTGGATCATGGTTAGACTATAAAATAAAGTTCTTCAAGACTGACAGGCGTGGCAAATCATGACAACCTATCACATTCGAATGGGCAGTAGGTCAGACCAATCAAATCATGATAACCTGTCACATTCGAATGGGCAGTAGGTCGGACCAATCAAAAACAGGACCATGTAAAAATACGGGACAAAATTTTATTTTGTATGAACACCTAGAAACGGACTGAAATACAGGGCCTTCCCAGGAAAACTGGGACATGTGGTCACCGTACCCTGCATTTTCAATTATTTTTCTGCATAAAAAACTAGAATCCTGTGTTATCATGACCTCTGAGGTCAGGTTTAGAGCTAATCTGGACAAAACAAATCACTTTTTTCTCTTGGTTGTGGTTTCATGTGAGGACGCTACAGCGGTGGTGCTAACGTGTGTGTGTGTGCTCCAGGTATGAGTGTGAGGAGTCGTTCACCACGTTGAACGTGGACATCAGGAACCACCAGAACCTGTTGGATTCAATGGAGCAGTACGTGAAAGGAGACCTCCTAGAGGGAGCCAACGCCTACCACTGTGAGAAGTGCAACAAGAAGGTTAGACACTGTCATACCTGGGGGAGTCTCTGTTTTGTTATGATGCATTTTTAGAAATAGTGGCTATAGCAGGCATCACAGTTGTCACTGTTCCATTTCTATAAATGATCGGTTTGTGGCTGCTGTCTGTCTGTCAATCTCTAGCTAGTTGGTTTTCTGTGTTGCCTACAATTTTGAACCACTCATGGAATTTGGGGCACTCCTTCAAGTGATCAAAATTGAAAAACCCCAGGGCAGTGAAAGGAACTTTGTAGTTTCTTTAAATGGGACATAAAACTTGAGTTCCTTACATTCAGTGGTCAATACAGAGTGTTGAACACCTTTAGAATGATCTCGATTTTTGCTATAATTGTTCGTACCATTTCTTTATAAAATTTTATCTGATGTTCACGTCTATGTACAAACACAGTCTGCTTAAACTAATAACATATAAACAATGACACATTTCCTTGTCTTTATTGAACACACCTTGTGCATTTTAGTCATTTTAGCAGAAGCTCTTATCCAGTGCAACAGTAAGTACAAGGACATCGCCCTGGAGCAACTTAGGGTTACGTGCCTTGCCCAAGGACACAACAACATTTGGTCTTGAATCGAACCGTGTTCTTTCCAACTACATCTGACTCCCTAACCACTAAACTATCTGACGCACATTCACAGTGCAGGGTGGACAAAGTATGCTAACACTTGGCTGCAATAACCTCAATTAAAGGTTTCCTGTAGTTGCGGCTCAGACCTGCAAAACAGTCAGGATAAATTTTGGACCATTCCTAATTACAATACTGTTTCAGCTCAGCAATATTTTTTGGTAGTCTTGTGATTCGCTCTCTTGAGGTCATGCCGCAGCATCTCAATCGGGTTGATGTCAGGAATCTGACTGGGCCACTCCAGAAGGCGTATTTTCTTTGTTGTTTTGTTGTTGATTTTTATTTTTGTGCTTTGGGATGTTGTCTTGTTGCATCTCCCAGCTTCTATTGAGCTTCAGTTGGTATATAGATGGCCAAAACTTCTCCTGCAAAACGTCTTGATAAACTTAGGAATACATTTTTCAATTGATGATAGTAAGCTTTCCAGGCCCTGAGACAGCAAAGCTGCCCCAAACCATGATGCCCCCACCTCATCATAATTTATAGTTAATTTAATGTTGGTGTGTTGTGCATTTTATTTCTACAGACTAGGGCTGAACAATTAATTGAAGTTGAATCATGATCACAATTTTGGTTTCCTCGATTAAATTTGTGCGGTCGCTCTTGAGCGTCAAGTGCGATTATCTCACGAATCGTACATGCTAGCAACTACCTTTGGAAAGAGGAAGATCAGACGAAAAGAATGAGTGCAACTCTGCGATGATGTAGGACATCATCCTGCACAACACCAACACTTTTTTTGGAAGTGAAAAATAGCTAAGATTTCTAAAATGTATTGATATCAGGGATGCAAACGGCGCGCTTTTTGGCGAGAATTTCATTTTTTCTCTGGGGTGGGCTGGGGATGGCACACAGCAAAAAGTCCAAAGTTAAATTAACTCAGTGTTTATATAGGTCCAGTTGACCTATATAACCACTGAGAGTGTTAATTTTAGTTAGAGTTTTTGCTGTGCAGGGGTAGGTGGATATTTGCCACGGGGGGAGGGCTTCAATCACCTCTCTTTTGACCATACATGTGTTTACATCCCTGTGATTATGTATGTATGTATGTATGTATGTATGTATGTATGTATGTATGTATGTATGTATGTATGTATGTATGTATGTATGTATGTATCAGCCGCAGTCGGTGGATCTTAATTGGGGAGGACGGGCTCGTATTACGCTCGGCACCGGAGTGAATGGAATTGTGCGCAACGAACAAAACCAATTGTTTTTTTGAGCACACATTCCATTCACTCCGGTTCTGAGCGTAATACGAGCCCGTCCTCCCCAATTAAGATTCACCGACCGCGGCTGGTATATATATATATATATATATATAGTGACAAATGGGTGCAGCATGTTTATGTTGACTTGTTTGTATGACCCCCAAAGGTTGCACACTGCTCCAGGAGCCATGGGGGCTAGTGGAACCGGGTTTCGGTACCCAACCCTACTTGTGAATAGCAAATTGAATGTGGCTCAATAATACATTTCTGTATCTTTCCCTGGGTTGCAGCACAAGCCTGCATACCTAGTAGCTTTCCCATAGGTTAGCTTAGCCCTCGTGGCCTGAACGAAGGCGGGAAGCAGTAACGTGTTGGTGTTTGTTTTTCTCCAGGTAGACACTGTGAAACGGCTGCTGATCAAGAAGCTGCCCCCGGTGCTGGCCATCCAGCTGAAGAGGTTTGACTACGACTGGGAGAGGGAGTGTGCCATCAAGTTCAACGACTACTTTGAGTTCCCTAGGGAGCTGGACATGGAGCCCTACACAGTGGCCGGGGTGGCCAAGCTGGAGGGAGACGACGGCAACCCAGAGAATCAAGTTAGTCATGGCCTGATTATTACATGTTCATGTTCTCACAATACCCTGTTTGCTGTCGTCATTTCTAATATATAGATCACGGGTGTCAAACCGGTTTCACAGGGGGCCTATGGTAAGCAGGTTTTCGCTCTTTCCTTGTACCTGACTGAATGATTAGGTCTCTTATCGGTTAGAAACTTCCTTCACCTGGTTGTGTAGGTCTTAATTGGATGCTAACTGAAGGGACAGACTGAAAACCAGCACACACTAGGCCCTCTGCAGAACCGGTTTGACCCCAGGTGTTTTACCTAATTCAGAGTTGACTACATTTAAATTAAAAATGTTGTCCAACATTATCAGGTGCCCCTTTGAATAAACAAATGAAATGGTTTACTAGACCTACCTACACTGAATACGTTGATATTAACCGTGTGATCCATCTGGTGTGAATACGGCGATATTAAACGTGTGATCCATC
>JACXGM010035158.1:0-11763 GCA_016801145.1 Umbra pygmaea | reverse complement strand
ACAACCACAGCTTCTCTCTTTGCTTGTTGAAAAGTACTTTACCCTTCGACAAAATAACATTGCCAAAATGTACAGCATCCGTGAACGTGGCTCTTAAAAGGTAAAGGCACCGGGGTTGCGGTGCCACTGGCTTAAAGGCACCGGGGTTGCGGTGCCACCCGGCTTGGGCCCGCAATCGCTGCTCGCAGCTATATTGTTATCGTTGATTTTAAAACAGGCGATAAAGCAAAGGTACGTTTAGGGTGTGGCTATGATGTGATTGACAGTTTGCGGCCTGTCTGTCAATGACAGAGGTTTAGCAAAGCTCATCCATGACACGTGAACTTCAGTTTGGGAAAGACGAAGAAGAACGTGACTGTGAGACTTTAATCGCCTAATAATGTCTTGTTCAGCGTTCGGTTGCACGACAAGACACTCAAATGAGTCGGCGGTAACACTTTACAATAAGGTACACAAAAATGTAATAGTTACTGAGGAACGAATGAGGAACAAATGAGGAAGGACTGGTTAGTTAATGATACGTTCCTTAATGACTGTGAATTAAGCACTAATGATTAGTTACTGATAAACAGACTGTGGGTTACCATATTAATTAATAATTAGGTAATATAAAATGAATGAGAATTTAATGAGGAACCATTGCTTAGTTAATGATACGTTCCTTAATGAATGTGAATCAAGCACTAGTGATTAGTTACTGATAAGTTCCTTAATGACTATGAATTAAGCACTAATGATTAGTTACTGATAAACAGACTGGGGGTTACCATATTAATTAATTAGGTAATGTAAAATGAATGAGAAGTATACTGTGGAACTCAATTTCAGCACTAATGATACACAGACTGGGTTACCATATAAATTATTGATTAGGAAATCAGTTACACTTCTTTCCTGGGATTTCACAAGTAGTAAAGTAAAATGAATAGATGACAGATGGGATGACTTTCATGATATAGTTTATTGATATATACAACACATTCACATCGCAGGTATATTGTTAGCATTGTTGAAGGTTTAAAGCAATTGTCCGCTTCTGCATGGCACACTTTAATCCTGTCACCCTGGGTTTCAAACCCTGTTGAATGCTGGCTTTAGGTTCCCACGCTGGATGATTTCTGAATTAACTGCTACTCATTAACAAATGATTAACTAAACATTAACTTAACTTAGATAAGCACTGTTTTCTTTCGAATAAAGAAATGCTACACACTGAGTTGCTTATCATTAACAAATGATTACTTGACCATTAATTTACCATTAGTTAAGCATTCTGTGTATCTTCATATAAAGTAATACATCCTACTGGGTGGTCAATCCTTAACTTACCATTAGTTAAGCATTGTGTTTCCTTAGAATAAAAGAATCCATCACACTGAGTTGCTTATCATTAACAAATGATTACTTGACCATTAATTTACCATTAGTTAAGCATTCTGTGTACATTCATATAAAGTAATGCATCCTACTGGGTGGTTAATCCTTAACTTACCATTAGTTAAGCATTGTGTTTCACTTAGAATAAAGGAATCCATCACACTGAATTGCTTATCATTAACAAATGATTACTTGACCATTAATTTAACATTAGTTAAGCATTCTGTGTACCTTCATATAAAGTAATGCATCCTACTGGGTGGTTAATCCTTAACTTACCATTAGTTAAGCATTGTGTTTCACTTAGAATAAAGGAATCCATCACACTGAGTTGCTAATCATTAATGAATGATTACTTGACCATCAACTACCATTTGTGAACCAGTGTATATCAATGAAGTGTTATGTCTAAACCCTAAAACATTGTTTTTTTCAAGATTGTATAGACATTTTTTGTATAAATGTGTGACAGTATAAAATAAAAAATACATTGTATTTTACAATAATACAAAATCAAAAGGCTGCACATTAAAACAAGGCACTGAACTCAACACAAAGAAACAAGCTAAAGACCATTCTTTAAACATAAGAAAAACATTAAGAAATGTTCAAAGCTATAATTTGTACGATGACGTATGTCATGCAGCAATCTTCCAAGTGGACCATCTTTATTGTCTTTTGCCAGCCAATGTGTCCATTCTATGAATGCCAGGTGTTTTTCAGTGTTCTCTCTGTGCGCTTTCCCCGCAGTCTCCAGACCTGGGATTTGTAGGTCGACCAAGCCCGCTCAATATTTTGGGTGTGTGCTCCTGTGTCTGGGTTAATAAATGACTGGCTGTGATTGACTGAAAAATGTACAAAACCACTCTGTGCAAGTGCAGTCATGTACACCCTCCACCTGTCTGTGACAACCGTGGTCCCTTGTCTTACATATTTCCTGACTAAAGGAATTAGGTGGTGCCTTGACCGTTTCTTCACCAGCCTGAGGATAGGTCTTCTCCTGATTCCTTTGATCCCCAGCATGCCAAAGACCCATTTTCTCCTCCTCCATGTACCTCCAAATCTTCCCCTACCATACTGTAATAAAACAATAAAAGCAAAAACAGGAAAGTTCAATTAAAGTAAACATTATGAGATTAAATTGACAAAAAACATTTAGAAACTAAAAGTCAAAGATTATTCTGTTTTCACAGTTGACATGGTACTGTTCATCTGACCACTGGTCAATTAAATAAAGTAAACCACAATTTATGTACTTAATGGATTTGTTAAACGTACAATATGTAGTTTTTGGCCGCCAATAGCAAAAGATGTACTTGGATGACATCTGGAAGTAAAGTGGGATCATGGGTTTTGTTATCGTCATCAATGACAACCTTCCAATCTAGCGTCTCCGGCAGAAAAAATGTTTACTGATAAAGTAATGTATTGTTAAAAATATTATAACTTTATTCACGTTATGTTTGGCAGTTCCCTGGAAATTAGAGCAACTAGCGCAGTCAAAAGTTATATGACGCCATTCACGGGCGACAAAATGAAACGTCCCGTGTCTTCGAATTATGTTACAAATTTCTCTGGATTTGAAAGTTGGTGGAAACATTTAGGATAATGTAAGTACACAACTAAGAAATATATATAATATAGGTATAGTGATGTTTGCTTTTAATGCAAAGTATGTATTTGTTATTGTTTTGATTGATATTAAATATTGTACCTTTAAATTCATTTTTAAAGGTTTGCTCGACCGTGGCATAGACAAAGACTTTAGGTTCAAGGTTTTTTATTATCCTCAAGATTATGAGGTCAGACAATATTTACAAACATTGTACAACGGCAAAATAACACCAATGAGAATAAAACAAAGAATCCTCCTCCCAAGCCCACACCACCCCCAATCCCACATCACCCACCCCAAAGGTAGGACACACACACACACACACACACACCAACTGAGAAACCAAATTAAGTGAATATTAAAATAAATAAAAATAATAATAAAAAAGACCAATGGGGTAAAAAGTGATTGTGGGTGAGTGCACCCTAATCAAGGAAGTGTTTGTAGCTCTTTGAAATACTGTACAAATTGTGAGTAAAAAGAGAATGGAATAATGTACAAATCCCATAAACTTATATGTCATTCACAATAGAATATAGATAACATGTCAAATTTTGAAAGTGAGACATTTTGAAATGTCATGCTACACATTCCAAAAAAGTTGGTACAGGTAGCAATAAGAGGACGGAAAAGTTAAAAGTACATATAAGGAACAGCTGGAGGACCAATTTGCAACTCATTAGGTCAATTGGCAACATGATTGGGTATAAAAAGAGCCTCTCAGAATGGCAGTGTCTCTCAGAAGTCAAGATGGGCAGAGGATCACTGATTCCCCCAATGCTGCGTGAAAGATAGTGGAGCAATATCAGAAAGGAGTTTCTCAGAGAAAGATTGCAAAGAGTTTGAAGTTATCATCATCTACAGTGCATAATATCATCCAAAGTTTCAGAGAATCTGGAACAATCTCTGTGCGTAAGGGTCAAGGCCGGAAAACAATACTGGATTCCCGTGATCTTCGGGCCCTTAGACGGCACTCCATCACATACAGGAATGCTACTGTAATGGAAATCACAACATGGGCTCAGGAATACTTCCAGGAAACATTTTTGGTGAACACAATCCACCGTGCCATTCGCCGTTGCCGGCTAAAACTCTACAGGTCAAAAAAGAAGCCATATCTAAACAGATTCTAGAAGCGCAGGTGTTTTCTCTGGGCCAAGGCTGATTTATAATGGACTGTGGCAAAGTGGAAAACTGTTCTGTGGTCAGACAAATCAAAATTTGAAGTGTGTTTTGGGAAACTGGGACGCCATGTCATCCGGACTAAAGAGGACAAGGACAACCCAAGTTGTTATCAGCGCTCAGTTCAGAAGCCTGCATCTCTCATGGTATCGGGTTGAATGAGTATGTGTGTTTTGGGCAGCTTACACATCTGGACAGGCACCATCAATCCTGAAAGATATATACAAGTTCTAGAACAGCATATGCTCCCATCCAAATATCGTCTCTTTCAGAGAAGACCTTGCATTTTCCAACATGACAATGCCAGACCACATACTGCATCAATTACAAAATCATGGCTGAGTAGAAGAAGGATTCAGGTACTGAAATGGCCAGCCTGCAGTCCAGATCTTTCACCCATAGAAAACATGTGGCACATCATAAAGAGGAAGATGCGACAAAGAAGACCTACGACAGTTGAGCAACTAGAAGCCTGTATTAGAGAAGAATGGGACAACATTCCTATTCCTAAACTTGAGCAACTTGTCTCCTCAGTCCCCAGACGTTTGCAGACTGTTATAAAAAGAAGAGGGGATGCCACACAGTGGTAAACATGGCCTTCGCACAAAATGTGTTTATGCCATGATATTTGAAGTCAACTTATTTTTCCCTTGAAATTATACATTTTCTCAGTTTCATCTATGTTGTATTCTGAATAAAATATTGAAATTTGAATCTTCCACATCATTGCATTCTGTTTTTACTCACAATTTGTAGTGTCCCAACTTTTTTGGAATCCGGTTTGTAAGTAATAAAAGGGTCCCAGCATTTGAAAAATGTCAGTATTCCTTCTGAGAGTGAATTTCACCTTCTCTAGTTTTAGAAAGAAAATAAGGTCCTTCAGCCATAGGGAAACAGAAGGGGACATTGAGGATATCCAAGGAAGAATAGAATCCTACGTCTTGCCATCAGGGTAGCAAAGGCAACAACATCTGCTTGTCTTCTATTCAGGAGCTGTGGGACTGGTGTAGTACCAAAAATAGCCTTGGAGAATGTCTGAAAGGATATTGAAGATAGAATTCCAAAAATGTTCAAGTTTGGGACAAAGGGCAAACATATGGCTAAGATGACAAGGAGTTGCTCCACAGTTGACACAGGTGTCATCAACCTCTGGGAATATTTTTCATAATCTAGATTAGGAGAAATGTAGTCTCTGTACCACTTTAAACTGGATAAGACTTAGGCGAGCACATGACGAAGAGGTACGTATCCTCTTGATGGCTCTCTCCCAACAATCATCTCAGAATTCTGCTCCCAGTTCAGTCTCCCATGCAGCCGCGGTTTTAGAGCTAGTCTGCATATCAACTGTCATAATACTTTGATAGAGTTTTGAAATTAGAGATTTTAAATGTGGTTTATGTCGAAATAACTCTTCCCATGGTTGCCTTGGGGGTGGGGAGGGAAAGTTGGGAAAGGTGCTGGAGACACAGTGCCTAGCCTGAAAATACCTGAATAAGTGAGTTAAGGGAAGTTGTGAGAGGTGGATAAGTCTAAGAAGCTGACAAACACATTGTCTATAAATAGGTCACTGAAGCTCACTATGCCATTTCTCTCCCAGAGATGAAAGACGGGATCTACCTGAGGAGGACAAGATGATTGCTGCAGATGGGCATTAAAGTAGAGGCAGAACAGTACTCAAAGTGACAACTGAATTGATACCATATTTTAATAGAGTTACAGACAACAGGGTTGTCTGTGTAGCGAGAAGTAGATGGGGGATGGAAGAAAACAAGAGAGCAGGGAGAGAAGACAACACACAAGACCCAGCCCTTAAGTTGACACCATAAAGTCTGTGGGGCATCAAACCAGAACAAAAACTTCTTGATGTTGCCTGCCCAGTAGTAATACATCAAATTAGGCAAAGATAGCCCTCCGCTGAATGTCCATTGCTGCAGCAGGGATTTCCTAACTCTGGGAGTCTTCCCTCCCCATATAAAATAGATGAGAGCCTGATCAATAGATTTAAAATATAATTTGGGTAAAAATAGGGGGATGGATTGAAATAAGTTAAAATGTTGGCTAGGGTTGGGCATCGTTTTGATTTTAACAATTCTGATTCCAATTCCAATTCTTGCTTTCGATTCTGGTTCTTATCGATTCTCGATTCCGATTCTTTAATAACTGGGATTGAAACGGGTCACATTGTCTTGTCGGCAGTATGCGCGAACGATCAGCACACATTGTGTCTCCGGGAGTTTAGAACACCCGTTAAATAGGTGCAGAGGTGGCCTGGACACACGAAGTGATGCAGCTTTTTCACCACATAAGCTGTAACGTTTGTGGCACTCTTCCACATTCTCCAATGTTATTTTTCCATTGACTGCTAACGTGAACGGAGTTTCACGCTGCATTTGAACGCTAGCAGAAGTAGGTTTGCTAACGTTACTTGTGTTAGCAATTTGCGTAACGTTAAATCTATCTACGAGAGAAAAGATCTAAGTAACGTTGTTATTCACCCCAATTTTATCGATTCGGCAAATGTTTAATCATATTTGTAGTGCATCCTCCAATGCAATAAATTGGGATTGTTTTTTAGGTAAAATGAAGCCATTCGGTTGTTTGGTGGCGGATAACACAACAGCCTGGCAGCCCTGGCAGTACGGTGGCTGGCTGGCCGCTACGGAAAGCAAAACTTGCGTGTTTGGGAATCGATCGTCGGAATCGAAACCAAATTTTCCAAACGATTCCGATGAAATCGACATTTTTAAACGATTCTAAGTTGGAACCGGTTCTCGATGCCCAACCCTAATGTTGGCAGTATATTCATTTTAACAGGATTAACTCTCCCAAGCATAGACATGGGTAAGCTCCGCCATTTCTAAAATGTAGTCTTCATATGGGAAAAAGAGTGAAGTTTGCCTCTAATAAGGAAGACAGTGAGCAAGTAACATTAACTCCTAAATATGTGAAACCAAGACGATTCAATTGGAATGGCAAATCAGACTGTTGAAGTGGAAGCGCTGTTGCATTTAAAGGCATACATACAGTTTTTTGCAGGTTGAGCTTGTACCCAGAAAAAGAGCCAAAAGTTTCCAATAGAGACAAAATCTTAGGCAAGTGGGAGACAAGATCAGTTACATACAAAAGCAAGTCATCAGCATACAAGGCAAGTCTGTGTTCTGATCCCCTACGGGTGAGGGTGAGGTACTGAGTGCAAGTGAGAGAGGCTCAATAGCTATAGCAAAAAGCAAAGGGGAAAGTGGGCAACCCTGGCGAGTTCCACGGGACAGAGTGATATATTCAGAATGGAAGTTATTAGTGTTGATAGAGGCTAGAGGCGATGTATACAAGATGTGTATCCAAGATATGACTGTATCTAAACAGCCAAACTTACTCAATGTGGCAAAAAGATACTCCCATTCAACTCTATCAAAAGCCTTCTCGACATCCAATGAAATAACTACTTCATGGTGTCTATATGTGTCTTTGGAATAAATTATATTAAACAGGGTTCGAATGTTGAAAAAAGAATGACGACCTTTAATGAAGCCAGTCTGTTCCTCCGATTATATGCTGGGCAGAACATCCTTTATGCGAGATGACAGTAACTTTGCCAAAACCTTAACATCGGCATTGAGAAGGCTAAGGGGCCTGTATGAACCACATGCAGTTGGATCCTTCCCCTCTTTTAGGAGAAGGGATATTGAGGCTTGTCTCAGTGTGGGGGGAAGTGAGCCCAGCTTCAGTGACTCCTCAAACAAAGACAATAGCAGTGGAGCCAGTTTGTCATGAAATCTTTTGTAAAATTCAGAGGTAAATCCATCAGGGCCAGAGGCTTTCCCTGACTGTAAAGACTTGATAGAGCATATGATCTCATTTAATGTGACCGGAGCATCAATATGCTCAGCCAGTGTGAGAGTTCAGAAGGAGAGAAAGCATATTGGAGGTCAAGGCTGAGAATAGCATTGGAAAGCTTCGCCTGTCTAGTTCTCCTAATTTTAGTTTGATGCAATGTGAGAAATAATCGGCCCTCTGAGATAAGCTTTGAATGTCTCCCATAGTAAGGAGTAAGCTATTCCATCTGTTATGTTTAAATTAAGGAAATCATCAATAGATGTAGAGATTAAGTCACAAAAGGCTAGATCAGAAAGAAGTAGAGAATTGAGTCTCCAAGGGGGGCGGTTCTTACAATGGGAAGAAATGATTAATAGACAAAGACTTTAGACTTTATAACCTATACCTAGTTATTATGTTCCTTTTATGCTAACAATATATTAGGGAAATTAATCTTTTTTAAATTGTAGACTTAATGTGCCAGAAAGAGGTGGTAAACACTTCAAAGTGGTAAACACTACAGGTGGTAGGGTGGTAAACACTTCAAAGAATACTTTTCAATTAATAAAGTAAAGTTTCGCCATCAATTTTACAGGATAGGGCAAAAGCAGTAATTAAATGAAAAAGTATTAAAATAGCATCACGGTTGAGAAAGGTTTGGTTAAACAACAAACTATTTAACAGAATAAAAAAGAGAACCTTAGACAAAACATTTTAAACAATCATAAAACTCTACATTCCTGGAATTTTTATAAAAATCTGCTATAACTTCAAGCTACATGCAGCAAAGAACGAGCTCTCGCACCCTGCCACATCGGGGTGCCGGCAGCTCTTAGTTGATGCGGCTGCGTACCGATATTTCCATGACAGTTGAACACTGCACGCAAGATTTAGACTTAACTTCCTCCATATAGTAGCCTGACAAGCCAAACCCACATCAAGATGTTGGGTCTGGGAACTCACCATTGGCAGGGCTCAATCCAAGGCGCGGGATAAACGGTTGTCAGTAAAATTCCCTCTGCACGCAATAGGACAGCACTACAACCAACCAGAGCAATGAAGTAACTCCAAAACTCCAAACACATTTTCCTTTTGAAAGAAGTTTATACACACCTTCCTTTTGTGGTAGAAATTGCTTTCGTCCAGCATGACAAATTCATTCCGTCCTCCAAGTTTCTGTTTTCCCCTCCTTTCTCTCCTCTTAATTGCCCTCTGGCAAACTTTTCTCAACTTGTGGCTCATTTTTGACAGTGTGCGACTGCTTCCTGCCACACCATCCTGCAACATGTCAATTTGCCTGAGGTGCAGCCCCTGGGAAAACCTGGTAAAGATCAATATAAAAATACTTATCATACAAACATAAACATATCAACACAAATTCATTCAGCACAAATAGCAGATATTTAAATTCTAGACCCCACATCTGGGGATGTCCTGATTGCAAGTTTCAGACTGGAACTGATCATCAAACCAAGACGGTGCGTGGCCACTGCAGAGAGAACCTTGTAGCTTTCCAGCCTTTAGGAACTACTAAAAAAATCCTTCTTAAATATCAAAAAATGTTTATCATAGAATAATGAATTTCTAATTCATTTTTATCAAGTTTTCTATGTGTGAAATTCTATTTATAATTAGAATTACGAAATGTTCTCTACTTCTGTGTGTGAATACTCCACCCCCCACCCAAAAACAAAACACTTAAATTCTTATAAGCATTTTCAAAACCTGCCATTAACTCACAAACTGGTACTTAGATAAAGCTTAAAAAAATGAAGCTAAATGTATTTTAAATTTTTTTTGTATTTACAGGGAATTCTGAAAGGTTAATATGGTATCTGAGAGCTTGATCAATTGATGTGAGCAGCTGTAGAACACTCTGTGACAACTTGCACAGTTTTAAAATTTCACTTTTAAAAAATTATTCAAAAACAGCTTTCAATCTATTACAATATATAATCACAATTATTCGCTAATTAATCACAAATTATTCATTAATCGTTTTTTTGGTGGAAAAATACATTTTGGAATAATCTTCGACAATGATCGGTATGACTTCGACAACCGACTAGTGTGGACTTCACTGGATAATGGGAAATAACACAGGTATGTACACTGGTTGATTTGTTTGATTCGCAGAGTTCAATATAAGGAATCACTGCACATGGCTATATGCACTAGTAATGACATTTCAAACATGTTAAGCGGCTAAAAGCACGTTTCAAACTTGCCCCTTAAATGCGTAAAGGTTTGTAATCTGGAGCAGCGGGATAACACGATTTTGGCTATACAGACTGAGTTATTCTCGCTCCTGACAGCACTCCAGATATCCAAACAACAGAGCTACGTTTTGAAATCGCCCAAAATTCTCCATTAATTAATTAATTTACAGTAGGCGTTTTCATGTTTACGGTTATGGTTGCTGCTTTTGCCCTTACCATTGCCAATCTATTCATGGGGCACTGGAAAGAGATTCTATTTATGTTTTTAAAAAATCAATTTCAACATCATGTCATTCTTTGGAAAAATATAGCCTATTAGAGCTTCAAGTAACGATTATTTTTGTAATGATTAATCTAACTTTTTTTTTGATTATTCAATAAATCTAACGATTAGTTTATCTTCTACAGTGGCAATTCTACGATTTCAACGGTCTCTACGATTATTAGGCTTGGGAATCGAGTATCAATTGGAACCGGGACTCGTTTTGCAATTCTCCTGGAATCGTTAAAAAGTTACAATTTCGATACCTAGTTTCGATTTACAGTCCGCCGACCGGAAAAAGAAACCCCTGAACAACAACGAAGAAGCGTCCACTGGAATTATTGACATAACTGAGCGAGTCAAACATGGATAGCATGCGTCAGCGGTCCAAAGTGTGGCTTCACTTTTCTAAACAGAACGGCAAGATTGTTTCGTGATAGGAGGATGCACGTCGAACATGATAAAGCACCTCCGAGTTCATCATGGAGTAGAAATAAATGTGTGCCCCGTCTTTGACGCGCTGCGCCGACCGTCCTCCTCTGGCTCTGGCTCCGACTCGCTGCCTGGCACCGCAGTGACTGCACTGCAGTCCAAATCCGGTAAGTAAAACAATACTAATACAATAAATAAAATGTTGTGGGCCAACATTGAGGCAGCTAACATATTAGCTCACATATTTTTTTCATAGACAATTTATGACCTGAGTTTGCGAACGTTAGCCAGGCTGGTGACTCCACGTCTCCGCGAAGTGCAGATGTTTATTTTCAAGTTCATAGATTTGATATTTATGTTGTAGTTGAAAACAGCCCTGTGAGAAATTCATAGTAAAGTTCATAAAAAGTAAAAAGTTCATAGAATTTAAATTGATGGAGAAGGACCGGCTATTTCCTTCAGAAAGACCATTGGTCAGCTAGCTCATTTAAAATATCCTAAACTTTTTTGACCCTGCCTCTTAAAAGAATCAAAATCGAGAAACGTCAGGAACCGGAATCGAAACAAGAAATTGGAATCGGAAGCGTTCAAATTCAAATAATACCCAACCCTAACGATTATACTCCAAAATAAAGGGACTCAATAGTCACAATGATCCAAGATGATCCAAGATGGCGTAAGGGTGCAAGATGTGTTTTCGTCCCGTCCAGTGTATGTAGCCCCTTTTGTCTTCTCGTCTTTATCCTTTGCTTTCTAATTTTCTTTTTCTTTTAATCGACCCTCTCTCGATTTACTACGGATACTTTCTGGTCAACCATACCACCCACGGGGACTTGTTTCCTGCAGTTTTTACCTGGATCCTA
>JACXGM010035157.1:0-11763 GCA_016801145.1 Umbra pygmaea | reverse complement strand
GAGACCATATAGCCATTATGAAAGTGTTTACTAAAGTAATAAATCCAAGTGAGAAGTGGCTCAATTTCTCATAGACTTCTACAGAATCCAAGCTCTTTTGCAACCCGACACATCGCCCCCAGCGGAATTCAGATAGAATGCAGGTTTAAGGCACTTCCTCATTTGCCTCAATTTGTGAAACCGGATGCTCACCCTGTGTGTGCAACGCACAAAACCCAGTGTGCAAAAAGAAAAAACACTGGGTTTCGTGCGTTGTGCACATTCCATTCACTCCGGTCCCGAGCGTAACACGAGCCTGTCCTCCCCAATTAAGATCCACCGACCGCGGCTGATATATATATATATATACATACACACACTCACTATTGATAACAGCCATAATAATAATATAGATATACAGGGTTTCAGGGCATCTTTCAACCTAGATCTAACAGCAACTTTTTGGAGAGCCATCCCAGATAGCCATAAGTGTCGGCCCAGATCCGGCCCACATCCGTTCCAATTTGGCCCAGATGTGGGCCGGATCTGGGCCGACACTTCTGGCTAGCAGGGATGTGCTTGAAAACGTTTATGACTGGGATCCACTGGTCTCTTATTCACTACACTTTCCCTAAAATAAGCAATGAAGAAAATATATAATAGTGTGAAAAGTACAGTTGCATTGAAAAGCATATTAGAATGATTTCTTAATGATCACGTGACACTGACGAGTACTGAACTGGAGAAATAATGCTTACCATCCAAAAACTTTTGACTGACAGTGTAGGCTATATGTATTTCACATTATAATATATTACATTCTGCATGATAAAATATAAAGATTTCACAGTGATCTGATTCTGTAATGTCTTTTTACTACTACAACATTACTGTACTACATTTATAGGGTGAAGTCAGCAAAAATTGGCAACTTTTTGGCAAAGGGCTTATAATACCATCAAATAAGCTATGCATGAGATCTAATGTAATTTTTCTGCCCTGCCTGCCAAGAAAACTAGACCAATCAAAACTCTTGTTACTAGTCCACAAGTGTTGAAGCAACAATGCAAGATCAGTTATTGTGATTTGCTGTAAAGATATTAAGAGATATGATGCTACAACTATATTTGGCCCATTTTACCTGATGGACCAATTTAGCTGACTTCACCCTACATGTGAAGACAAGCCGAGAGTAAGTAAAAGTAAGTAAAATTTATTTTTATAGCACATTTAAACACAGATTGCACTGACCAAAGTGCTGTACATGGCCTATTCGCTACAAAATAATAAAATAAAATAACTACACTTAAAGATCAGTGATATATGCTAAGATGACATCGAAACACAGGACACAATTACAGACATGACAGGGTGAGACAGTTAACACACAGGGAATGCCAATGTAAATAGGTGAGTTTTTAGCCTGGTTTTGAATATTGTGATTGAGGGTGCATTTCTGATGTCAGGTGGTAGTTGGTTCCACAGCTGAGGGCCAGCAACAGAGAAGGCTCTATCCCCTTTTTGCTTAAGCCGTGACCGTGGTACATTGAGGAGACCTTGGGCGGAGGATCTGAGGGACCTGGGGACTACATGGGGATGAATGGTGCCAGCTATGTAGCTGGGGGCCAGGGCGTGAAGAGCTTTAAAAACCATTAGTAGTAATTTATATTGTATCCTAGACTGGACTGGAAGCCAGTGCAAGGAGGATAGGACAGGTGTAATGTGTTCACACTTTTTTGTTTTTGTGAGCAGCGTAGCTGCTGCATTTTGGACCATCTGGAGCCGTGCCACCAGTGTCAAAGGGAGACCTAATAGAGGGAATTACAATAGTCTAAGCGGGAGGTTATGAAGGCATGGATTACTTTTTCCAGATCATTGTGAGACAGAACGGACTTGAGTTTAGAAATTATTCTTAATTGATAAAAACTGGTCTTTACAACAGATGATATTTGTTTTTCCAGGTTAAGATGGGAATCTAAAATAACACCCAAGTTACATGCATGGGATTTAACATAGGGGGCAAGGGGACTGAGGTTAACAGGAATGGAATTTTTGAGTTTTGAAGGGCCAAAGACAATAACTTCAGTTTTGCTATAATTTAATTGAAGGAAATTGTTAGCCATCCAGATTTTAATTTCCTTCAAACAGTCTAAAAGAGGTTGCATGGAGTTGCTGGATTTAAGTGGGATGTACAACTGGGAGTCATCTGCGTAGAAATGGAATGAAATATATAATTTTCTGATGATGTTACCTAGGGGGAGCATGTAAAGGCAAAAAAGTACTGGATCTAGAATGGATCCCTGGGGGACACCATAAGACACAGGGGCAGAGGATGAAGAGTACTGGCCTATAGATACTGAAAAAGGTATTTGGTGGAGGTAAGAGTGAAACCAGTTTAAAGCTGTGCCCTTAATGCCAACCCACTGTTCAAGACGCTCTAGTAATGTATTATGGTCTACAGTATCAAATGCAGCACTAAGATCCAACAGGACCAGAATGGCATTATCACCTGAGTCAAGGGTGAGCAACAGGTCGTTTGTCACCTTTAACAGGGCTGTCTCAGTGCTGTGACGGGCTTTGAAACCAGATTGAAATGGCTCTAAAATCTCTGTTGAATTAAGGTATGGAAGCAACTGTTTTAACACCACCTTTTCCAAACATTTTGAGATAAATGGCAGTTTAGAGATAGCCAGGAAATTTTTAGGACATTTTGCATCCAGATTATGTTTCTTTAGCATAGGCTAGACAACCGCATGCTTGACAACCGCGTACAGAATACTATACTATACTTGACAACTGAGTACAGAATACTATACTGTAAATAGAAAAATTAGCTAGACTAGATAGCTTATATATGCATATTAACAGCCTTGAATTAACCACTATTTAATATTATTACCATAACATGATTAAATGTTAATAAATTAGCATATCAGCAATCACAAATCAAAAAAGAAATTTCTTATAATTATGTTACCTATGATGATTATCACTCGTTGCTTTGTGTAAGTTCCAGTACGAAACAGCGTGGGGGCACACCTGCGCTTATGATTACCCGATGGTAAAAACAAATTATATGTTGTTGTATTACTTATCAATAGATTGTGTGCAAATGTGCATTTAAAACGGCACTGGCGGCATCACATTACATTTTAATCAACAGGTTACAAACTAATTTGTTGTAGCTATATGGGTGCTCAGCTTTTCCTGTTGTTAAATACATTAGGCCAAAATCTCAATTTATCAAAGATTAAATGTGTATGCACAGGCTATTTAAGTGTAGGCTGTATATTGGCCATGACTATGGCAAATGCTAGACATTTCTCGTCAGGTCCCACATGTCTCAGTCCGACATCAAATAAGTAAAATATTGCCTTTAGATGTAGTGTTTAGTACTTATTCAAACAACAAGATTTTTGTTTACCCTTGCAAAACTGCGTTCAACTCCTGGCTGCTGATGTGCGGCTGCTGTGGAACTGCATTGAGTCAAGATAGAGGGGGCAGAGTTATCAGGTTTACTGACAGTTTGAGTAGCGACCAAGATTTACACAAGCTCTTTTTAAGAACTTCCATTAGCTAAATATTTGTAAAACAGACAGAAAGATATAAAGGGTGACCAATAACATTGATTTATTGAAGAAGAAAAAAAACAGCAACCCAAAAAAAGGGCACTTCAGTGTGTAAGGGCAAAAGGGGCATGTGCTCTGCACAGGTTGAGCCCTACCTGTGCACGTGCTTGATCAATTTTATACTATAAAAAGTTGCAGAAGCTATTCGAGCTCAGTCCCATTCTGGATTTTGCAAGTGTAGGCGAAAGACAAACTGCTGCAACCTTTTTCTTGGTATTTGTTTGGCGAAATTGCTAGCAGATTTTCATTATACATTTCATACAATTATAACACCACATTTCTTGTTTCAGTTCTACCTAATTCCCACATTTCCTCCTTTGAGTTTAGTCTTCTTGTTCATTCGTTTGTTCATTAATTAATTAATTAATTAATTCATTCATTAATTCATTCATATAGTAGGGTAGGCTAGTGTTGTAGGGGACAACTATAATATATATTTAATATACGGTAGATATTTGCTGTTGGTGTCATACCTGGATGGGACTCGCCACAGGATTGCTTAGCCCCATCATGTGGCCAGACTTTGCATTAGCTAAATCATTCCATATCACTTGATTGTCTTGTTTTCCATGTCTATCCACTTCAATTATCATTATGGTGATCCTTGTCTTTAATTAGTGTATGTGAAAAAGTGTATACTCAAATTACCATTGTCTTTGTCAATGTGAATTTTTCCTGTCACCAGGGTGGAGGAAGTAGCAGCTATGGTGTGTATCGTTAGTATGTGTGCATTTCGTGTCTTCACCACATTATGTGTCGTAGCACATTTACTAAGTTGATTACAGTATATATTTGTATGTTAAAGCCAGGGTACGCTCTGTACCTAGCACCTGCGTCCTGTGCCGCGTTATGCTGGGTACACACCACAAGATAATCTGGCTGATTTTGGGCCAATTTTTATGGCGTTAGATCAACGCCAAATGTCGCGCGTGCGCAACATTAACACCAGACCCTTCTCAGTAATGACTGAGAGTGGGTCTGAGCAAGGTTAATTCACAGCCCATTTCCAAATGGGGGTGAACA
Organism: Umbra pygmaea; assembly: GCA_016801145.1. Taxonomy (NCBI): domain Eukaryota; kingdom Metazoa; phylum Chordata; class Actinopteri; order Esociformes; family Umbridae; genus Umbra; species Umbra pygmaea. Next base: position 7,132 of record JACXGM010035157.1, on the reverse strand, counting down.
ACGGACGTGGCTCAAATGCCTCTTGGCGCAATTGGATATATCAGACTTTGCCAAGTCGAGTCGGCAAGACCGCAACAACATCTTTTTTAGATATGAAGGCTTTGAGTGTTGTTCTTTGCTTAGTTTTTAACAAAAAGGAAACGTTCAAATCGCTTAAAACAGACGGGATAGCTGATTCGAACGAGTGATATTGCAGATGTTCCATTGTAGCAGCTATCGTTGCAATTGTCTGCTTCAACCAATGACAGTATAAGGCTGCGCTATCGTCATCGTATGAACCCTGCCTGAACGGTTGTGATTGGTGCCTCGATTTGGAAAAATTGGAAATGGACTTGAATGGGCTCTTGGGCAGCTTATTCCATAGCTTAGGGCCTACAACACTAAAAGCCCTACCACCCACAGTAGAGAGTTTATATGTGGGTACAACAAGCAGATTGTCATTGCTAGATCTAAGGGTCAGAACGGGAACATATGGTTGCACTAACTCAGTGAGGTATTTTGGTGCAGGGCCATGACAGGGTTTATAAACTAGGACTAAAAGTTTAAACTGAATGCGATTGACCACAGGAAGCGAGTGAAGTTGGAAAAGGATAGGATTGATATGTGCAGATTTTTTGTTAAATGTAAGTGCTCGAGCAGCAGAGTTTTGTACCATTTGAAGGTGATGTATAGCTTTGGTGGATAGGCCACTATATAAGGAGTTACAGTAGTCCAATCTGGAGGTTATAACTGCGTGGATAAAAGTTTCCGCATCTCCAGAGTTAAGAGAGGGGTGTATACGAACAGTATTCTACAAGTGAAAGAAACAAGATTTAACAGTATGACTGATTTGTGAGTGAAAACATAACGAGGAATCGAACAAAACTCCCAGATTCCGCGGAGTTATTGAAGGCCTAATCTTGACACCATCAATATCAATTAAAATCTCATGTCCGGGTTGACTCTGTGATTTAGGGCCAATCAACAGGAGTTCAGTTTTCCCAGTATTAAGTTGTAAGAAATTATCAGACATCCATGTTTTAAATTCCTGAAGGCAGGAGACAACAGAAGTGGGTAGACAAACTGGGTTGGCTTTATCTGTGAAATAGATTTGAATACCATCAGTGTAACTATGAAAGTTTAGCCCATGTTGTCTGATGATCTGCCCTAGTGGCAGCACATAGATGAGAATTAAGAGAGGACCAAGTACTGAACCTTGGGGTACACCATGAGAAATAGTGACAATACGGGATTGACTTGCGCCAATCCTAACAAATTGCTGTCTATCTGATAGTGAGCCGCACCAGTGATACCTATTTCAGACAGTCGACAAAGAAGTTTAGAGTGGCATACAGTGTCAAATGCTGCACTAAGATCAAGGAGAATCAGGATACTATGGGCACCAGAATCAGAAGCCAGAAGGAGATCATTAAGCACTTTTAAAAGTGCTATTTCTGTGCTGTGGTAAGGACGAACCAGATTGAAGCGGTTAAAAAAGATCATGTTTCTCTAGGTGGGAGTGCAGTTGTGCCACAACTACCTTCTCAAGTATCTTGCAAATGAATGAGAGGTTCGATATTGGTCTATAATTGTTCAGAATGGCATTGTCGAGGCCGGGCTTCTTTAGAATTGGGGTGATGGCTGCTATTTTCAGATCATGCGGAACATAGGCAGTGGCAAGAGATCTATTTATAATATGGGTGATTGGTTCACTAAGTGATGGCAAAATAGTTTCTAGAAGGTATGTTAGAGTAGGATCAAGTGTACCACAGATGTATTTGTGAGTAAAAAAGTATCTAGCGGACAGTGATGAAGTTGGATGGGAAGAGGCAGTTGGAGAAAAGGATTGATAAATGTTAGCAATTTTTTGTAGGAAAAAAGACTGAAAACTTTCACAGAGATCAACAGAACCAGTAGTAGCTACAGGGAATGGTTTGACCAGTTTGATTATCTCAGAAAAAAGAGCTTTAGGTTTGCACTTGGCTTTGTTGATAACAGTGAAAAGATTTTCGGAGCGAGCAATGTTAAGTGCTTCTTTATAATGGCTACTGAATCTGAAAAGGACATGGCATGGACAAGTAGAGAAGATTTTTTGAAAAGTCTTTCAAGACGCCTACATTTTGTTTTTATAGCTCTGAGCTTCAGGGTAAACCAAGGGGAGGAATGAGTAGAGGGGACAGTTCTCGTTATTAATGCTCGTTCAAGACATTACAAATAGATTCATTATAGGTTGAAACTATCTCATAAGGACTCAGGAGAGTGAGCACGGAAGGAAGAGCAGAGACAGAAATAGCAACAGAGAAATTGTCAACAGTTACAGATTTTAGATTATGGTAACATATGGTAGATTTTGTTTTTGTTTTTACAAGGGGAAGTGAGAAGTCAAAGACAGTAAGTTTATGATCAGAGATGCCAAAATCATGACCCTGAGCATGCACCTTGTCAATATTACAGGGCAAATCGAGGGTATGAGAATGAGAGTGTGTGGGAAAATTAATATTCTGAGATACGTCAAAGTAATCAAAAACAGACATCAAGTCTTTTGCAGCAGTAAAATCAGAATCAACACGTATATTAAAGTCACCCAGCATAATAATTCTATCATGCCAGGCACTGTCGAGAGTGAGCAGTTCAGTCAAATCAGAGAAAAAGTTTGCATTATGTCTAGGGGTTCTATAAATCAACAAAATCAGAAGTGGAATGGGTCCAGCAAGTTTAAGTGATAGACAATCAAAACTAGGAATGTCAGGCATGTCATATTTAGTCACTTTATAATTGTTCTTAAAGATCACTGCCAGACCACCACCTCTGCCACTAATTCGAGGTTTTGTCAGATAACTAGAGCCAGGAGGAGTTAAAAGGTTCAATTCAATGAAATCATCAGGTGCTTGCCAGGTTTCGGTCAGGAAAAGTAAATCCAGGTTTCTCTCAGTAGTAATTTCATTGAGCAGTGTACCCTTGCCAGTCAGGGAACGAGTGTTCAAAAGAGCACCATTGTGCAGATGGAAATCATGTGTTGATGAGTAGACCGCATCTTTGGTTAGTGATTTGAGAGTCCTGTCACGATAAGGAATCACATCGTTACCATGGGAATGTTTTTATCTCAGCGACCAGATCACAGGTACAGATAAAGAGGGGTTGCAGTCATAAAACCATCAACTTTTTGCAGGTCGATGGATATAACATGCACAACGTGCAATTCCGAGGGTAGTACACCAATCAAATTAGGAAGTTTCCAGTCGGGAGGGACAATTTAGGGTATACAGTTGCAAAGGAGTATAATTTAAATCCATACTATCAATGAGAAACAAAACAAGCCCAACAAAGCCCAGGGCCAACGGTTTCAATATCCGAGAGTTGTTAATAGCAAAAGACATTACTTTGCACAAATTTAGACAGCACTCACAGAAAGCCGAATGGCCACCCACATTACAATAATACCACGTTAACATTAGGTGTTATGCGAGCGGTAGAAGGCTCGCAGGAAAAGGTAAAGTGAGGCCACAGCACACCATGTCAGCCAAACCAAAGAAGGCAGAAGCACAAGGAAACACTACTCAATGAATAAGAGGAAACTTACCCACCGAGAGTGCAGAGTGGTAGTCGTAGTGTTACATTCTTATGGTTTCAGTCGCGTCGGGTCAATTAGTGTATTGCAGTAGTCTCATAGGTGTTGAGCCTCGTGTTAAATAACCTTTATCGAGTGGAATAAACTTATCTTCACTATGAATATGGGGTGCATTATATGCCGAATGACAATAACCTATAGCCCTAGAATGTCATTGTGAGATTATTATAACTGCTCACATTGCACACCCTGGTTTCCAGAGCCCTCTACGTCTACCACTTGGATAGAGTGAAGAACTCACTAAAACAAACACTACTAGTAGACATTACATCCGATACGAAATTACGGGACAGTTGGATGTCCTCGACTAGTTATGGGGCTTATCTAGCCTGATTCAGGGACTGGAACCAGGCAGAGCTTGAAAGTGCTGCACATTGCCTTATGAATGCTATTATGTTCAAGTACACAATGAATCTATTTTATTTCTGTATCATATTCTTTATTTTTTAATCGCGACTGAAATCCCGCACTTTGACAGCGCACAACCGTGTCAAGTGAACAGTTTATAAAAGATATAGGGATAAACACCCACGTTCTGTACAAACCTTATGTTGGACATCACTAATGAGTTCATTTTGCCAAGTTAATGTATAGAACAATGGTGTAAGGTGCTTAAACCACATATGCAAACAAAAACATAAGCAAAATATTTATTTACTAGTAGGAAAAATCCCTATCACAGTCATGTCGTTCTTTGGAAAATATATTGATGATATCCTATGGATTCAAAGGTGTTTATTTATCATATGCATCGAATAACATCACATCATCCTATGCAGAGAAATTCTTTTGACACGGCTCGACACATCTACGCCGTGGGCTTGATAAAAAGATTACAACAATATAAAGAATTTTTAAAACAATAATAATTACAATAATACACTATGAGCTGAGCATTGATCCAGAAAATGTACAACAGCAGAAGTAATAAATATTATAAATACGGCATGGAAAAATATTTTAAAGGTGTATTTGAATTATGCTACATCAGATGTAGAGTGGAATAAAGTGACCAGATAATGTTAGTGCTCAACAGATGATTTGTGATTAATGTCAACGTTCCATGTTGAGCAGCCTAATGGCCTGGGGAAAGAAACAGTTTTTGAGTCTGGTAGTCTTTGCCATGATGCTCCGGTAACATCTAGCAGACAGCAGCAGCTAGAAAAGGTCACGGTCTGGATGGCTGTGGTCTTTAAGAATTTTCAGTGCTTTCCTAAGGCATCACTTGTGGTAGATGCCTTGCACAGAGGGGAGACAGCAGCCTATGATGTGCTCGACTGACTTCACCACCCTCTGAAGGGCCGTACCAGGCTGTAATGCAGCCTGAGAGGATGCTCTCAATGGTGCACCTGTAGAGGTTTTTTAAAATCCTGGCAGACATGACAAACTTCTTGTGTCTCCTAAGGAAGTATAGGTGCTTTTGGCCAGTTTTTGTTGCAGAGATTGTCTGTCTGGACCATGTGAGGTCGTCACTGATGAACATACAGAGGAACTTGAATTCTGAAACTCTCTTGACTTCAGCTCCATCGATGTGTATGGGGGCAAGACCCTCCCTCTGCTGCTTCCTCAAGTCCACTATTATCTCCTTATGCTTTCTGTACACCTAAAGACTTTGAAAAGATTTAGAAAAGACTTTATAAGATTATCAGCTCACATCTAAAGACTTTGGTTCACAGTTTTTAGTCTCAGACTAAAGATTTTACAAACACTGAATCTTGTAGTGACACTATTTACAAGACTACAACTAGATTACTTTAGCTTTTTATTCCCACCAAATTCCTCCCATCATGCTCAGCAGTGATTTAACAAAAATGGAGGAGAAGCAGCTACAGTTTACTTACATCAAAAAGACACGGCTGCTCTGCCCACAGCTCGACAAGGTGCTCCTCTATATACACGGTCCATTTTCGCCTCGGTCGACATGTTTCTTTGTTGTGACTGATGGCTTCCTGTTTCCTGTTTCCGGTTTTCTGAGAACGATTTTATTGGTTGTTGATTGTTTTACGTCACTATGACTACGCTAGGACTTGCGATAATATCAAACATGTTTGATATGAAAGACTAGAGAAAGACTGGCATAAATTGTGTCGCCGACTGCAGATTATCATCTCACATTTAACGATCGAGATGACGGGAGCGCGCCGAGACTCCAGTAAGATTCCTAAAGACTGCCGGTCTTTAGTCTGGGACTGTGAAAATCCTTTGGTGTATGCCCGGCATTAGTCTTGCTGACGTTGAAAGAGAGGTTGTTGCTCTGGCCTGAGGCATAAGCAAACTAAGCGGCTGCTTGGGGCCCAATCGAGTGCACAGTTGAATCCACGTGGTAGGAGGGGGCCCCCAAATCAAATTCTGCTTAGGGCCCCAAAAGGCTTTGGCCGGCACTGTGTGGGGCTCTGATGCTCAGGGTCAGTGCGGAAGAGGTGAGGTTGCCCATTCTCACCATCTGGGGTTTTGCTCGTTAGGAAGTCCAGGATCCAGTTGCAAAGGGATGTGTTAAAACCCAAGGTCCTGAACTTGGGAATGAGCTTAGCAGGAATGGCACAGATTGATATAGGTTTCTCTATTAACTCATCTGACCTGAATTTAAAATTGACAGCAGAGAGAAATCTAGAAAGGATCGAATTTCTAGACATGACCATTTATAAAAATGTTGATATTTTGGAAACTACCATCTACAGGTCCTTCTCAAGAAATTAGCATATTGTGATAAAGTTCATTATTTTCCATAAAGTAATGATAAAAATTAAACTTTCATATATTTTAGATTCATTGCACACCAACTGAAATATTTCAGGTCATTTATTGTTTTAATACTGATGATTTTGGCATACAGCTCATGAAAACCCAAAATTCCTATCTCAAAGAATTAGCATATTTTATCTGACCAATAAAAGACATGTTTGTAATACAAAAAAAAAAGAAAAAGTCAACCTTCAAATAATTATGTTCAGTTATGCACTCAATACTTGGTCGGGAATCCTTTGGCAGAAATTTCTGCTTCAATGCGGCGTGGCATGGAGGCAATCAGCCTGTGGCACTGCTGAGGTGTGATGGAGGCCCAGGATGCTTCAATAGCAGCCTTAAGCTCATCCAGGGTGTTGGGTCTTGTGTCTCTCAACTTCCTTCTCACAATAACCCACAGATTCTCTATGGGGTTCAGGTCAGGAGAGTTGGCAGGCCAATTGAGCACAGTACTTCCATGGTCAGTAAACCATTTACCAGTGGTTTTGGCACTGTGAGCAGGTGCCAGGTCGTGCTGAAAAATGAAATCTTCATCTCCATTAAGCTTTTCAGCAGATGGAAGCATGAACTGCTCCAAAATCTCATGATAGCTAGCTGCATTGACCCTGTCCTTGATAAAACACAGTGGACCAACACCAGCAGCTGACATGGCACCCCAGACCATCACTGACTGTGGGTACTTGACACTGGACTTCAGGCATTTTGGCATTTCCTTCTCCCCAGTCTTCCTCCAGACTCTGGCACCTTGATTTCCGAATGACATGCAAAATTTGTTGTTGTTTT
>JACXGM010035156.1:0-11708 GCA_016801145.1 Umbra pygmaea | reverse complement strand
GTGTCTCTCTTCTTGTGATGTGTGTGTCTATTCTTGTGATATGTGGGTGTTTCTACTCTTGTGATATGTGTGTGTCTCTCTTCTTATGATATGTGTGTGTCTCTCTTCTTATGATATGTGTGTGTCTCTCTTCTTGTGATGTGTGTCTCTCTTGTGATGTGTGTGTCTATTCTTGTGATATGTGTGTGTCTCTCTTCTTGTGATGTGTGTCTCTCTTCTTGTGATGTGTGTCTCTCTTCTTGTGATGTGTGTGTGTCTCTCTTCTTGTGATGTGTGTGTGTCTCTCTTCTTGTGATGTGTGTGTCTATTCTTTTGATGTGTGTCTCTATTCTTGTGATATGTGTGTGTCTCTCTTCTTGTGATGTGTGTCTCTCTTCTTGTGATGTGTGTCTCTCTTCTTGTGATGTGTGTCTCTCTTCTTGTGATGTGTGTCTCTCTTCTTGTGATGTGTGTCTCTCTTCTTGTGATGTGTGTGTCTATTCTTGTGATATGTGTGTCTCTCTTCTTGTGATATGTGTGTGTGTGTCTTCTTGTGATATGTGTGTGTCTCTTCTTGTGATATGTGTGTGTCTCTCTTCTTTCCAGGGTCACCGTGTGCTCCAGAATTGGGAGCTTAGCCCACTACACCAAACTCTGGAATGATAATAGTATTTCTTCATTTATTTTCTTTTTACCCTTTTTTCTCCTCTCCCATTTGATCTTGTCTAATTCCCACTAACCCTGCCTTGTAGGCAGCTTCACAACTCCTTGGACAAATGTGGGATAGTGAGGGGCGCTCACATGGTTCATCCAACCACATGTCACTGAGCCGCTGATTCTTTTCACACTGCTAATCCATCATGGAAGCCTTCAGTCAGATCATGTACAGGATGATTACGCTCACCAACTATACTTCCGCCATTGAACATACAGGTGTCCGAACTGCACACAAGGTGTGGTTGGAGAGCCATTTGGCAAGACATGTTAACTTGACTTACGGTATCTATCTCTTACTCTGGGTAGTGCTATGCCAGTGTGGACTGCCTCATGCTGGGTCTCCAGGCATTTGGATCCCAAAAACATCACCACAATTAAAACAAACGTGTGTTGATGTGTGTCTGCTCTTGTTGTGTAATTGTATGTTTATGTGTTTTTCTTGTGTACCTTAATTGTGTGTTTATGTGGTTGCTCTCTTTTTGTGTACGTGTGTATATGTGTCTGTTCTCATTCTTTAAATTTGTGTTTATTTGTGTCTGCTCTTGTCTGTGTTTACGTCTGTCTGCTCTTTTTGTAAATTTGGGTCTACTCACATTCTGTAAATGTGTGTTTATGTGTATGCATCTTGCTGTGGTTTATTTCTTTCAGTCTTGGAGTCACTGAGCAGAAGTGCCAGCTTCAGATGTCTGGAGACATATGACCTCCACATGTTCTCCTTCTAACGCATCTTCTCCTCCTCGAGATCTCCACTCATCTACCCTATTTCTCGGCTGATCTCATCTCCTTTGCCAGCCCCTCAATCTTGTTCCCCTCGCAAGAATGCTAGTTCATCGATGCAACAGCCATAATTCAATAATTTAATGTACGGCAAAGTTAGCAGAGATGTTGGATCAATTGAATGTAGAATAGCTTAGCAGGAGAGGCACTTTGCCAGGGACATTTCCTGAGCATCAGCCTGGATGTCTTCAATTAAGTAGACCTGTTTGCAAGCTGATTATTGTCTCTATTAAAACCACCAATAGCCAACCAACAGTACACACAGGGAAGACTTCTCTAACAACTGTTTTCAGGATGTTTTGAATTTTACCCTCTGTATATCTCTCCCCCGCAAATGTGTAATATCCAATTATACTTATGACACCATCTCGTCACAACAATTTCCAACATCCCTCTGAGAGTTAAAGATTATTGCTTTTCTTTATCCTCTGCATCTGCACTAATCACCTTTTCACCAAACTGATTTGATTTCTTCTAACTCAGGTTACTGGAAAACATGTTCGCTTTTGCAGATTCTGCACGTTTGTTCATGTGTCTGCGTGTCTGTTTTGTTTCTGTGTTTCTGTTCAGTGTTTCTAAGAAAACGTTGTCCTCTCCCTTTCCAGATGCAGATGAGTGTGCGTTGTTTGCCCCAGAGATCTGCAGGAATGGCTTCTGCAATAACGTCGAAGGAAGCTATGAATGCTACTGTCAGTCTGGGCTGGAGCACGACGCTGTCAGCCTGCAGTGCACAGGTTAACCGGACGCTCATCCACATTAGTTGACATTAGTATGTTTAGATTGATTAGAAACGTTGTTGATTTATTCACTAGGTCATTGGAATCAACAATGCTTGATGCACTTATATACAGTGTCCTGAAACCTGTCATCAAACTGTCCACACCAAGTAAAAGCAGTTAGTTTTGCTTTATGTGTGTGTTCAAAGTTTGTGTGTAGGGTGGGGTGATCTTTGGGTTAGATGGGGTTAGGCTGCAGTATGGGGTAGCCCAGGGGCCAGACTATGGTGACCCGGGGCCCACACCGACAGGCCACACGCTTCATTGCTGGCCCCGGGACGCCTGCCCTGGGATAGTCTGCTGAGTTGCACAACATTTGCTTTGGATTATTTGGCCACAGGGCGGGTCTGGGCGGAGGGTCCAGCGGAGGTTTGGCCTTGCATGGCATAATATAATTTAGAAACCAGTGGACGTCCATTATATGGATTGAAATGGATATTTGAAAACAGGTCTTTTTTTTTAATGTACAATACAAAGTGTATACTAGAAGTATACAATATGGAGACTTTAGTAGTAGTGCATGTGTTTTTCAATTCCATGTCTGGATGGGTGAAACCGTTGGATGTTGTTTTCATTCACTTCTGCAGCAATTATGAAACCGCAGACTTGATGTGTATCTAATGTATCCAATATGGCTGCATATTTCACAAATACATGGGCTTTCTTTTGGGACTGAATTACAGTTCAAATACCAGGTTTATTTGTCAAATCCTTTGAAAATAATACATTTGAAGCAGTATTAGTTTATTTATGCTTCACAAAAACATGTTTACTGTGTGGCATACAGTGTCCCTGCATTTTACTGACACTTGGAAAATAGATATGTCCTCATTAATGGGAAAAAAGGAAGTCCTGTTCAATACCTTTGAGTGGTTTATTCCCTAATTGAATTCAGCCCTACAAGAGGGTTTTGTGTGAACAATCATGTTTGTCCCCTTTCTATGTGAGTGGATGCCTAATAGGGTAGGTTAATGAATGTAAATGCCTGTGTGTATACTCGCGCGTGTGTGTGTGCGTTTCATTAATGAAATTGGGCTGTCCAGAAAAAAATGTAGAATCTCTTTAAATACAAACTTAAAACAGGTTTATTATCTTTCTCCCCTCCGCAGACATTGATGAATGTCAAGAAGAATCTCTCTGTTCAGGGGGGCAGTGTATGAACACGCTGGGGTCTTACACGTGTTTGTGTTTGCCACCCTATTTTCTGGATCCTGACAACAGGAGCTGTGTAATGGCCCCTGAAGTGGCAGGTGAGAGTTCCAAGGAAAATGGATACATGCTCTCGTCGGTTCCGTTTTTGGAAGCCTCTTGAATGTCTTTCACCCGGACACCGTAGGCCACCTCATTATGATCTTGACAGAGCAGACTCACCATTTCTGTTACAGATCAACATAATCAGCAGACTGACTACCAGGGAATCTGCTGGCAGAGACTGACAGAAACTAAGACCTGCACGATGCCCCTGGCCGAAAAGATGACTACTTACACAGAGTGCTGCTGTCTGCACGGAGACGCCTGGGGCATGCAATGTGCCTTCTGCCCCCCCAAATATTCAGGTAAGAAACTATATGTGTCATCAATTATTCATTATTGATGGGGCGCTTTGAATCATGAAGGCTAAAAGCCATGGTATATCAGTCCAAGTAGCAGGGGTATATGAACTATTTATTTTACTATACCGCAGCCATTTGTGGTATTTGGCCAATATACTGTGTGAATGGCTGACTCCAGGCACTGCTTTGCACCTAAAGACAGCCCATGGCCATATACCGCTTGTGCCATACTGCTTATAATAACCATAACATTGAGGTAAATATTTTTTTATCCATTATCATGGAAGGTATATTCTAAAAGCCAATATACTACACTGTATTCCAGCTGTTCTCATGGTGTTGATGTTGGCCAGTGTTTGAGCCAGACCTGGTTTTTCCTATTAGGGGACAGGATCCCTGAGACACAGGGCACGTGACACCTCATCAGGCCTGGCCTCTACCGGTTGCCTGCTTCTGGTTGCAACATACATTCTGGCCCTGGGGCTGATCTTCTGTATCTCACCCTTCAGCCTTCTTCACTTGTCCCGTGAATTGTGTTGAAGCGGGGAGGCCTGAATGCTGATATGTCTCCTGCACGCTGCCAGGCGTTATGGGGAGGTGCGAACTGGGACATGTAGGGAGCAGCTTCAGGGACTGTTATTCCAGAACCGCTAGACCTGGTGAAGTTAGGGATTTTCGTGAGTGATTCCCCAGCAGTTTCACTTGGAATTTGTTGCTTCATGTAAGAATGATGTTGACCCGACAGTATAGTGAGTTCAGTTCGAGCTCTCCCAGAACATTGTGGTGCAACAGTTTCGCAGCTGCTCGTTATTCAGGTTGCACACATTTTCAAAAGACATTTTTGGCAAACATTCAAAGAATCTATCTACCCATCAATGGTTGCATGTCTGAGTAATTTTTCTACCGATAACACTTCATAAGGTTTTATACATTTGAAGAACACACTTTGGCGTTTCTCGCTATCTTCTTGTACAACAACAGGCAACATATTCCCAGGTCGGGACTTTATGGATGCTGGTGTATAAACTGTGTGTGAGCTCACCCCTTCTTTCAGTGGAGAGACCAGAAAAGAACACGCACTCATTTGTTCTCATCAGCCCCATTCAGAAAGTTGCACGGTCCCTCTCTGATTAGTTTCCTGTATAGACGTTCTTGTGGGAGTGGAGTCATACAGGTGCACGGGATTAACGGGACATAGGGATTGGCTGGCCAGGGTGTGTTGATGAAAGACTTGGGCTTAGGTTCCCACAGCACAGTAACCAATGAGACGGGAGCTGAGAGCAGGTGCTGTCCTGTGGGTGGGTTGAAAGCCCCGTTCAGAAGGGAAGTGGGCTTCTAGTCACAACCTGAGTATTCAGTTTAATCAAACATCCCGTCATCTCAGCCAAGTGATGATGGCAAATGTAATTACTAGGAAGCCTAGTAAGTGTTGATATTTAGATGAGCTGCGGACTTTATATCCACAGAAAAGTTATGTATTTATCAGATGTAATTTATTCTTTTGTTGACCAGAAGGATTTTAGTTTCTGTATTTCTTTCACCTAGCTTTGTTAGATATAGCGTTCTCTCTCTTGCTCATGTTTCTCTCTCCATCTCTTCTCTTCTTCTCTGACAGAGGACTATGCCTCCATGTGTAACGTGCCGATCAGCGGAGGAAGGGGGCGTCCGTATGGCCGCGATGCCCTTGTAGCCGGGCCCGTCCAGGAGTATGATGTCGGCCTGGACTACCGGCCCAGCCCCGACCTGCCTGATGTCCTGCCCTTGTATGAAGACCAGGAGAGTGAGTGAACCTGCCCCACATCTTTACACAACACACTGATTAAGCTCATTTAGGGCAGAGCTAGAGGAGGCTTATTGGTAAAGGCATCTGACTAGTGTCCGAAAAGTGCTTGGTTCTATTCTATTTGGTTGAATAACAGTAAAACAATAAAATATTTTTAGAAATAACTGAAAATGGGGAAACAAGCAGCCTGTGCTTTCATAGCTCTTTGCTGCCATCTTGTGGTCATATCAAGTAACACATTCCATGAAAACGAAACAGACTATAGGGAGGCTTTTTCAGTGTAACAATGTATTTTAAGATTATAAAGATGTTGTTATCAATTAGTGACATTTATTTTAACATGCTAGATAATATGGAGGTTTTTGTTGTACTATAAGACCTTATATAAGAACCTCCGTCTCAGTCAAGCCTCGTCTGACTTGGTTGAAAACAACACATGGTTGTTTTTAAAGTTTTTAGAAACACAATTAAAGATTTAAAAATGGCTTTGATATCATACCCTAGTAAACAATCTTATATACCACAGCTGTCAGCATTCAGGATTTTAAGGACTTTATATTGATAAATAGGTAAACTTTTCAACAATCATCGCTGATTGTCATCCCTGGTTGTCATCGCTGATTGTCATCGCTGATTGTCATCCCTGGTTGTCATCCCTGGTTGTCATCCCTGGTTGTCATCCCTGGTTGTCATCCCTGGTTGTCATCGCTGATTGTCATCCCTGGTTGTCATCCCTGGTTGACATCCCTGGTTGACATCCCTGGTTGACATCGCTGGTTGTCATCGCTGGTTGTCATCGCTGATTCTCATCCCTGGTTGTCATCGCTGATTCTCATCCCTGGTTGTCATCCCTGATTGTCATCCCTGGTTGTCATCCCCGGTTGTCATCACTGTCCTTCTCCTTTCATCCTGCAGATCCGTATAATGCTTTCGAGGGCCTGAGAGCAGAAGAGTGTGGCGTTTTGAACGGCTGTGAAAATGGGCGTTGTGTGCGGGTACAGGAGGGCTACACCTGTGACTGCTTTGATGGATACACCCTGGACATGTCACGTATGGCCTGTGTTGGTAAGTGACGTGGAAGACATGACAAACAATTGAAAAGTAGTCACCCTCCTCCTCAACCTTCTACCATGACAGTTTCATGCATGTTGTTAAAGTTAGACAAGCATCCATAGACAAGCATCCATTCATTCAAATAAATTCTAAAATAAATTGAATTCATCAGCCATTGGATGGCAGGATGGCAGAAGAGTGTGGAAACAAATTATGGTCAAGAACATCAAATGCTACAATGCATTGTAACAGAACAGATACATGTATGGTATTTATATCCTGTGTTTTTAGCCCATTGTCAGTCTTCTGTGTTAATGCGGTACATGTTCAGTGCTCTTACCTGCATGCTGAATGCCAGCATTTCATTTTTTTGTATTTTAGTTGGGCCACCAAAGGATGCTTCAAAGTGGCACTATGTAACTTTCCATTAATTTATCATGTTGGGCCGAATTTTAAGTAGATTTCTTAATATAGTTTTTTTTATAAATGTTTTTGCTGAAAACAGAAATAACACAGGGACAATATAAACAATTTCCATAAATACACATTATTATTTTGTCCATAATATGCATTTTTTGCTACATGTAGTTAGATTTTGTGAAATGTTGATTTTGCTATTATAGTTCTCTCTAAATTTTGTATTATTTAAGATGATGTTTTCAACCCCTGGCTCCTGTATTTCTTTGTTTGTTTGTTTGTACATAGTGCAGGTTTAAGCTCGACAATTAGATAATAATCAGTCAATGTTCAGGTCACCCAAAAGAAAAAAAGAATCATTTTAGAGACATTAGTTACACAGTTATTCTCCAGCTAGTGACCATTTTCATTGCAGAGGAACCTGTGACTAGAGCATTTGAACTTCATTTGACATGACACCTTCTGGAAGCACAATATTTTCTTGCTATTAATGGTGGTTGGGCACACACACACACACAATGTTCTGTAGCTACTTTAGACTGCATTCACAGTGGTCCACTAAACACTAAGCCCTGAGTGTTGCTCCAAGGTGAGCCCAGCCACTTAGCTTAGCCTCAAGGGCTCTTTACACACGTCACACTCCAATGTACCAGAACAACAAGGCTACAGTGTCAGTTGCTCTAGGAGACTAAACTAAACAACAAGGCCTCAGAGCATTCAGAGCTCTACAAAACACTAAAATATCTTAGTTTCCAGTTTTCTATAAAAATGATGATTACTGACCAAATGAGTGAAAGATATAAAGTTAGGTGCATCCGGTTTTGGACATTGATTAAGATGTCAATATGTCAGCTGTTTATCACAGCATAGTGGACTAATAAATGAATATTGAGCTGTAATTTGAGGGTATTTACATCTAAATTAAGTGAATGGCTTAGGAATTACAGCACTTTTTATGTGTGCCGACCCCCAATTTTTAGGGACTCAAAGGTATTGGGACATATTCACATAGTAATTAGTTAAATTAGGTGCTTTAATAATTGGTTGCAAATTTTTATCAGTCAAAGTTTACCTGAATTCTGAAACACATAGACAACACCAGATGCTGGGTTTCATCCCCGGTGATTCTCTGACAGGCCTTTACCACAGCTGTTCCTGCTTGTTGTTGGGGTGTTTTGCCTTCAGTTTTGCCATCAACAAGTGAAATGCATGCTCAATTGGATTCAGGTCAGGTGATTGATTTGGCCATTGCTGAACATTCCACTTTTTTGTTTTCAAATAGTATTGGGTTGCAATTGCAGTTTAGGTCATTGTCCATCTGCACTGTGA
Organism: Umbra pygmaea; assembly: GCA_016801145.1. NCBI lineage: Eukaryota > Metazoa > Chordata > Actinopteri > Esociformes > Umbridae > Umbra > Umbra pygmaea. The sequence continues at coordinate 3,324 of JACXGM010035156.1, read as the reverse complement.
AATGCCACCCAATGATTAATGCAGCATTTGGCTGGATCTGAGCAGATAATAAAGCTCTAAACACAGAGTTCATCTGGCTGCTTTTGTCAGCAGTCAGATCCTCAATATGTACAAGAGAACCAGTTCCACTGACAGCCATTTATGCCCATGTCATTAACACTACCTCCAGCATGCTTCACAGATGTGATATGCTTTGGATCATGAACAGTTCCCTCCATTCTTCATACGTTTCTCTTTCCATCATTCTGGTACGAGTTGATCTTTCTCATCTGTCCAGAGGATGTTGTTCCAGAACTCTACAGGGTTTTTAGATGTTTTTGCAAACTCTAATCTGGTCTTCCTTTTTTTAGGCTTACCAATGGTTTTCATCTTGTGGTAAACCCTCTGTATTTACTTGTTGAAGTCTTCTCTTGTCATAGTAAACAATCAAGAGAAGACTTCAACAAGTAAATACAGAGGGTTTTCTTCTTGTGGTAAACCCTTTGTATTTACTTGTTTAAGTTTTTTCTTGATTGTTTACTTTGACAACCTTACACCTACCTCATGGACGTTGTTCTTGATCAAGCCACCTGTGTTGAAGGGTTATTACTTCACCAGGGAAAGAATTCTTCTGTCATCCACCACAGTTGTTTTCCACTGTATTCCGTTTTTTGGTGTTCCTGAGCTCATCAGTGTGTTCTTTCTTTTGAAAAATGTACAAATTATTTCATTTGGCCACACCTAGGACCCTATGTGAAATTGAAAGAAATTGGCGACAAGTTGGCGCTAACAGGTTTTTACGGCTCTGTTACGGCTCTGTAATCATGTGGTGTTACACACATCCACACAATATTCATATCATTTGATAAATCTCCTCATACTGAACAACTTTGCCTCAAGAACCACTGTTGTCAATCAAAACGTTCATTAAATATTCACAAATATGTTAAAAACCTACTTTTGCAAACTAGTCCTAGGTTTTTTGCCCAATCATAACCAATCCAATGCAAAAATGTTCTCTGGAGTCTGAATATCAATAATTATCAAAAAAGTTGAGATTTTGATTCACGGTTGCTAAGAGGCGCAAAAGGAAAGTTGTGGGAGGAGCCTATTTTTACTAAAATGGCTATAATTTGAGAAATAATGGAGATATTTTAACAAACTCGGCACACATATGTACGAGCTCAATCTGAGATCACAATAAAAAATTGTGATGATTGAACACTAGGTGACGCTATAACATGAAGAAAATATAAAAAGGGCTATGACCACCTGACCGTTAGTCCGATTGACTTAAATTGGTATGCAGTGTCTTGGTCCAAGGTGCCATGTATGTCTATGAGGACATTGGTGTATCTCGAAAAACATGGCCGCCATCGGCCAATTAAGTTTAAGCACCTTTTAGACAAGGTTAACGGAGACTGATTGGAATGATACTCAATGGGCATGTTTGAGTCATGGCCTTAGAAATCTGTACAAATTTTGAAAGAAATCGGCCACTAGTTGGTGCTAACGGGTTTTACGCCTATGTAATCACGTGATGCATATCATTTGATAGATCTCCTCATACTGAACATATTTGCTTCAACAACCACTGCTGTCAATCAATTTGCTCATTAAATACTTGCGATTATGTTAAAATACTATTTTTGTGAACTAGTCCTAGGTTTTTCGCCCGATCAAAACCAAACCAGTGCAGTATAAAACCCTAAATCAATAATTATCAAAAAAAGTTAAACTTTTCAACTGTATTTGTTTTGTTCCTCATCCCTATTTCTTTACTCCCAATTGGCTCTATGCACAGCTCCACTACTTCCTGAACTTAAGGCAGCTCTTTTGTTTCCTGTCTTACATTATTGGACAAACTGATTAATCCACTTGTGTTTGACCATTGTGACACACGTGGATTAATCAGTTTGTCCAATAATGTAAGGGAGGAAATAAAAGAGCATTCTTAAGTTCAGAAAGTAGTGGAGCTGTGCATACAGCCTATTGGTTATTTCAAATGACCTTTTGAACGTGTGTTGTCGCCAACTCCACAGTGTGTGGGATGGCGGACATTCACATGCTTCCTCCAAATGCATGTCGCAAAGCTGTCCAGTTCTTATCACACTGCTTACTGAGAACGGGAGTCTGTAGTTGATACACATGTGGTGAGGCTACGCATTCATCAACAATACAACCATAACTGACTTTACACAAGTGGTTGCTACAGTGCAACGTGACAAGGTGCCCTAGTCCACCATCCATCCTGGGCAGCATTGTAACTTCTGCACCATGCCAGATGCACAGGCATTGTCGGAATACCACGACCCAGTTATGAACCTTAGCGACTGAGACACAGTTGTTCTGTGATGCAATGACCACTGTCGCTGGCCAACAACTATGATTAAACTTGCAGGCGCATGGCGCTAGACTGTGATTTGACAAGACAACCCTGTCTGACATCCTAACAACCAAATCTTGATGATTCCTCATTGTATGCCAGGCTCGCTGGCACTGTATGTATACAGTGACAAGGATGGAAAGGGCAGCTTTTCTCTGTTGGCGTGGTGTGGGTGTACCAACAGAATGGCATACACTGGTCTTTAAACATTTTATGTGAGTGGACGTCTGGCTAGTTCACTTTGCTCTAGATCAGTGATTGGCCAGCTCATTCGACTGAAGAATATGGCATCCTCATGGTGTCTACACCAATAGTTAAGAAGGCTACATACAGCACAGGGCGAAGCTATGGGGCAGGGTGCTCACTGCAGTCTGACATTTGGCACATTGAGAGGTGGCTGCAAGACCCTTTGTAAATTGGTTTTCTAATCTGTGTGGAATTTTTTATTGTTTGAGACAATCCCTGGAATTTAAAATACTTTGAGTACCATAATTCATTGGACAGTTACAATTTTTTATTTTTTATTTTTGTTCTGTACTATAGCACTTTAATTGTGAAAGGTTGAAAGTTACACACAACTAAACTGTGGAATGTCTGGGGTGCCCCGAGGAGAGGTTTGAAAACCACTGCACTACTAGCCTTTGACTGGATTTCCGTATTTTCATGTGTATAAATGAGAGTATCAAGATGCAAAGAATCATAATGAGTCCTCTCAGCCATCTTGTAACAAAACCACCCAGTTAGCGTAATATGCTAGATACTGCCTATAACTCTGGGGACCTGGAGGCTCTGAGGAGGGCCAGATATGACCTACGGAAGGCCATCAGAGATGCAAAAAGAGGCTATAGGGACAAATTGGAGTCCAACTACAACAGCTCAGACCCGAGGCGGATGTGGTGTGGACTGCGGCAGATAACAGAGTACAAAGGGAGAAATAGCTGTGATGCCCATCCCCCCGC
>JACXGM010035155.1:0-11763 GCA_016801145.1 Umbra pygmaea | reverse complement strand
CCATTCCCCTTATGTTAAACCTAACCTTAACCATTACCCTAAAACATATTCTAAACTTACCCCTACCCTTAAAATACACAATTAGTTGCTTATCAACAGATGGTTTGTTGATAGTTTGTTGATGATATGACTATCAACAAACTATCTGTAGAGCACATACAGATGGAATGTCAGACTCTCCAAATAAAGTGTAACCATAATTTTATATATATCCTAAAAAATGAGCGTGGTAGTTGTGTTTCTAGTTGGCATTTCGAAAAAAACACTTCATTGTTTGCGACATGTGGAGTTCAAACTCGCAGCCATAACGTTGTGAATTTTACAGCTACACTAAAACCGAGATTTCTACTAGAACCTCAACATTCTAAGCTTTAAGGAGATATAACACTTGTATATATAACCTAAAAAATGAGGGTGCTAGCCGTGTTTTCCTTTTGCCATTCAATTTAATTTTAGGTACAAAAACGGCTAGTTCAGTAAACAAGCTAACAGCTTTTGGTACTGGCTGTTTACGTCACATTATGACTAATAATTATCTCGTTTTCATAGCTATTTTAAAACGGAGATATTTGCTAGAACCCCAACATTCTATGCTTTAAGGACATATGAGACATGTATTTATAAATTAAATATTGCATTAGTGAGCTTTGTTTTTATTCCTTAATGTATTTACTATGAAGTGTAAAATTACTTTTTTTTCAAGATGCATAGTTAACATTAAGTATTCGTAACGTTGTGAATTTTATAGCTACACTAAAACCGAGACATTTGCTAGAATCCCAAGATTCTAAGCTTTAAGGACATATAAGACATGTATATATAACCCAATAAATGACGGTGTTAGCCTTATTTCTAGTTTTACATTCCATTTAATTTGAGGCACATGTGTACAAGGCACGTAGCTCACATTATGAGGGGGAGTTATTATTTTTGTTATAGCTACTGTAGAATGGTGACATTTGCTACATTCCTGAGTGTCTAAGCTTTCTGTAGATATATAACATGTATATATAACCTAGAAATAGGACTTGTGAACTGTGATTGTTTGGACTTGTGAACCAGTTTTTGGGGGTGGTGGGGGGCAGAAATCTACCGGCGGCGGTAGAGTGCTCCCTAAGTAGTTAAGCAAGTCAAATTATAAATGACTCTGAGCCAAACACATTTTTGAATTAACAAATGTTGTGCACACTGCTATCTCAGTGTTCATCATGTCCGTTTTGTCTGAGAAGTTTCCATCCCTGACGATGAAAAATCCATCCCTGACGATGATCGATGATCAATGATTTTTAGATTTGGCAAACACCTTTTGTCAGTGTAAGCTGTACAAATAATGCTGTATACTTGTGAAACAGTAAAAAAAAATATGCTTACTCGTGCTACACACTCCCTAGGGATTTCTGCGGAAAACTGCAGTATTAGTTTGTGGACAACGGAGTACACCCACATTAGTCTATTAACTGAGAACACATTTAATATCTTTAAAACCAATTGTGGTAAACCGCATTACGTATCACCATTTACTGACAAGATTAGACAAGAGACATATCTATTACAGTTTTTTTGTACCCCAACATAAAAATAGATTTTTCTAATAAATATTTTTTGTATGTCTCTACATTCATATTTTTCAGGGCCAAATCATGCCATGTTCTTGTCTGGCCAAGTCGATCTTAAATGAACATGCCTCTCATTTGCTGAAGATGCGATTTCAGACAAAAAGACAAAAAAATATATATATGAAGATGGCAACAGTACAAGTCTGGCTGAGCACTATCACAGACTAACCGAGCATCTGGTGTGGTTAATGGGTCACAGACGTTAGACAGATATTGCATGCAAAGGATATAGTAAACACAAGTGCTTCAGATGGACATCATATAATGTCCAATACATAGTGTCTGCCTTAGCCCAGTCTGTCTCTCTTTCTGTCCACATTATGCCTGCCGTACAGTGCATACAGCACTTGTGATAACTACACTATGTAATTGCTCAGAAAACCTTTCCAGCCTCTAGTCCTTAGTGATCTGTGCAGAGACAATCATACAGCATGTAAATAACCATGATGGTTATATCTGGACATTAACATATCATTGAAATAATCTGTCACTCATGGTGTATTATGGTCCAGGCACAATTTACTGAAAATAAATAATTGACGATCATGATAGTTTATGATATCAACTGACACATATTATGATGTATTACACTATAGCACATTAAATGGGTAATGCTTAATTAATCAGTGTATAATTTAATGCTGTATTAATGATTTCCGGCCATCAGATTTCTAGCGTTGTGTGCTCACACTTTAGTTTAGGGATCCATGTCACACTAGGAGCTGACCAGAAGGGTGAAGTTGTTATTATTATAATTTTTGGATGCAGTAAGACAAATGAAATGGCTAAAGAGAGCATTTGCCCAACTGAAGCAACACCAGCCAGAAGCACAAAGTTGAATCCCATAATAGTTCCTTAATCATATGTTTTGTGGCTATAATAATCAGTCATTATATTAATAGTCATACTCACATTCCAGGAGAAACAAACAAAAACATACAATTTATTGCATGTTTTTGAATAATTCTTTCAAATATGTTTTTTATATACACACATTTGAAGGAAGAGCTTTAAACAAACAATCCATGTTGACCAAATTTGGACTATCGTCAGGGCACACCTATAACTGGGTGTACTGGAGCTCTACTAAATCAGGGCTGGCGTCTGTGCCTGGATCCATAAAGTAGAGTGTGGCAGTGGCATCTCTGGGCAGGACCGGGGGGCCCGGGGGTCTGGGTCTTGGCCGGGACCTGGGTAGAGACCGCATTAGGAGCGGGCCTTGGGTCTGGACTTCATTCTCAGTCACCTCTTTGGGCTGTTCTCGCCGACAGCGGTTGCTGCTCCACCAGATCTCCAGGGCAGCCACCAGGCAGGCCAGAAGCAGTCCTGCTGCCAGGATGCAGAAGACCCCAGCAAAACTGTGAATCCTCAAAGCCCTACCCTCTGGCTGGGGCTCTGAGTGGCTGTCCAGGTCACAGCGGCCCTTCCGGGGCCACCACTTCTGCTTCAGAATATCCAGGTCTCCTTTCTCCTGCAGCTCCAGGATCCTGTCAAATGCAGATCAATAAAACCTCCATTGAATAAACTGGGATAGATAAATTATTCACTATGTGTACTTCCATTTAAAAAGGGGTGACTACATCATCATATGACATGATTTGTTACCGCTCATTTTCATAGGCCTATTGTTTTGTTTTGAATAAAAACAAAGGATGATGCACAGAGACAGATGAAACATCCAGACACAAGATTTGTCCTGAAAAACTTCACAATAATGGCAGAACCTTTTCAAAATCCTAATAGATTACTTATGAGTTCCTGAGTTAATCATAAATTGGAGGGGTTTCTGTATTGTTGTGTATATGTTTGTTCACGTGTGTCACAACAGATTTCTCTGGCCCTACTATGAATTTATGGTCAACAATTCAGTAAATAGCAGGTCTTAACTGTCAATTTCATGATTACATTGATTTACAGCATGCAGCGACCTACTGTAGTATCATTTTAAATGTGCACTTGCATAGTTATGTCCTTGGAATTCATATAAAGCCACAGATTCAGCTGTAGGTTGATATGTAGAGAGGCAGACTCTGACTCTCAAGTTTGCAGGTTGGAGGCAATGCTAATTAATTTTAACTACTCAGTCAACACAAAACTGTAGTTCAAATCTGATCTACAACACAACTCTGTATAATTGAAGATGTAAATGCATAGGGATTAGACTAAACTGTAATCTAACATTGCCTACTACAACAACATGCTGACAGATGCCTTTTTTATATCATTGAAATTCTTCCTGAGACCTGCTGCCTTGTGGAAAGCAGTTAGTGAATGATAGCTATTTCAATTGAAAAAATATTTTTGCCAATTAATATTGCCAGGCCTGCTAGCTCATTGTGCAGTCAACTACATTTAGGTTATTATTTGTATGTGTATTTTAAACTTTATTTGTGACGACCAGCCCAGTGTGGTGAGCATGAACTCTTACATATATCTTTATTTGAGTACTGTTTATAGTTGTGTATTTGTGTTCTTTATATGTATATTCAATGCATTGCATGAAGTTTTCATTCATAGAAGTTTCTTAAGTTACGTGTAATGTCCCTTTACTTGTGTTTTTTAACGCCTCTCTCCAGTCTGGGTTTGTAGCTACGATAGGGATTAGTTTAGGAGGTTGGTATCCGGTAGATCAGGTTGATTGATGATTACGGACAGCCGTGCTATGTTAGTTAGGTTAGTTTACCATATTTATATACGGCCCGGACTAGAGAGAGGCATGGATCATTGACAATCTGCAATTTTGCAAACCTGTCCAGGAACCACGAGAATTGTGACAAGTGAGTCCCACTATGTGTAGTCTCTGTGTACTAGATATTTGTATATTTAGCTAGCAGCGTTCCGTGCCGCCTTTAAGAGCACGTAGGCTGACTATATCATATATTTGTACATCTCGCTAGCCACGTACCCTGCAATCTTGTGTATAATTTAATTAGGTTTTAGGCTGTTAAGGCTGCAGGAAGAATATCTAATTTGGTATAGGATATGGGATAAAAAGTCAGATTTGAGTCACTTCAAACTGTTAGTGTGGACAAAGCTTTAGAATAATACAACTGGTTGTTTAAATCCTACATACTGTTTGGATGAAAAGCTTTCCAAACCATGCTGTATTGACATTCCCAGACAGACCATCAGGAAATCACGTGCCTCAATAAGAATTTCAAAATGTTACTTTTTTAATGATCTATTGTATTAAACCACTCACACATCTTTTTCCCATTGTTCTTAGTGTAGAATGTTTTTGCTTCTGTCAGGGTTAACGAAGCATAATGTGACTTGCAGGCCTGTTGTGGACTGATAACCATGACAATTCTAAGCCTTCAAAAATACATTCCTATGGCTAATCGTGTAATTACAGTATTAAGGCTAATGCTGGGGCAACCATTCATGGAAGATCCTAAGCGGAACCATAAATATTGTTCTTGTTGGAGCTCCTTTGTATAACCGGATGAGAGTGGGCTCCTTGAAGAACGCTAAATATAGTTTTTTAGGTGTTCTAGGACTAAGTGTTCTACCTAGGCCCAAAAAGGGCACAATCCAAACAACCCTACATGTATTTCATTCTACACCTTCACTGAGAGTATATCACAGCTATGGCTGTGGGGACAATATTTTGTTCACTGGCATTGATAAAAGATAGTTGTTTGTTGTGAATGGTAAACTTGTATTTCAGTTAACCCAGAACTAAGTTCTTGTCATACGTTAGGGCCTGGTTTCTTAGTTTTTATAATATTTTAAGATTTATAATGATGGTTTCGGATGTTAATGCATCCTTAGACATGTCAATACTGCTAGAATCTGTGGAAAAGTAGTGCAGAGCTATCAATATTACATAAATACATGTATTTATTTTGTTCATGGGAAGAATCAGCCATGAATCTACAAATACAGAATAAATCTGTACATTATGAACTTTTGCAACAGTTCAGCCCACTCCCCTGCTACTTTTCTTTTTTCCTTCATGTGTGACCCCTCCACCACACACACACAAACATACACACACACCAAAACATGCACATACACACTTATGTAGGGTTCTGACCATGGGCCATGACCAGACAACCCACTGCAACGATTTATACTGTATATACATTTAGGGTTAGATGCACGGCTGTAGCTGTCTTAGGTGGCCCCAATGTCACCGGTGGGATCTTAACAGTCTTTGCCTAACCGGCCCTCTTCACTGGTCATATCTAATTCTTGTTTTCAATGAGGATTGGAAGGATGAAAATGTACATGTATATGAACAGCCTGTAGGGGATGCTTCCTCCTACGGGTCTTTCGATACTATATAATAATAATAATTATTTATTTTTTATTTTATTTTGTAATTTTGTTTTTAATTTAATTTTTAATTAAATTTTAAATTTTATTTTCATTTTAATTTACACCACCTGCACCAAATGTCTCATCATACTGACCAAGCTCACTTACGTATGAGCTCCAGTGACCAGCCCAGACCACAAGACCATGTTCAGCGCCGCCCAGAATCCATGCATACATCACACCTACACGTTCACACACCGCCGGTGGTCTGACCCTGAAACTTAAATTAGTTCCATCCCTCCAATATCCGGAGAATCACTAATCTTTCATACCCAATATTTTCCTTGTTTCCAGCAGAAATGTATTTTTCGACTTAGCTATGATTTTCAATTAGATGTTTTAATCTATCTAATTTTAACATAACTGCTGCTGCAGCCTTAAATATGAACACTTCAACCAAGAGAATGCCCATATGTTCCATTGATTGACCATGGCCTTTCAGATCACCCAACATCTCTGTCTGCAGATTTTTATTCCATAGAGACCCCATTACCCAATAACCAATCTTAAACTTGAATCTAGACGCTCACAACCATTGGGCAGAACCAGAATAGATGATCCATAATTTCTATCGCCTCTTGACATAGTTGGCAAAATGGTGACTGTAAAATTTGATTTCATAAATATTACATTTGTTCCACAATACTGATGACGGATCAGCTCCTAAAATGATAATTATGCCTGCAAATAGACTATTCAGGTGTATAAGATATGCTGTCCAATAATGTTGGACATACAGTATGATATATTAATGATGGTATTATATGCATTTAATCACAAAACAAGGTACATTATTGCAAACAAGTTGACCCAAATGATGAAACACTGAGATAAAATGTATAGTTTGAAAATTATGTAATGAAGAAGGTACACTGTGATCATTTATTGACTTCAATATGATAAAAAATTTATTAATGCATTAATTTATTAGATCTTTCATAGCATAATTGTATCCTTCAATCTTTCGTAACAATGGCAAAAACCTTCAGAACTTTGTATTAATAAACTTGAAGTTATTGGTGTTTATATTTGATGTTTGAGAAAGTTCTGTGGTAATTAAGTCATGCAAAAAGGCAATAAAAAGCATCCAAAGATGGACGCTTTACAATCGGTCTGGATTTCGAAAGGATTTTAAGAGCAATGTTAGCAACAAGGCTGATCAATGGGTCATACAATGAGCTGGATGTTATGAAGGCTCTGAGAGAAGTGGAATTGATTTCTGGGTCCACACTTGCCCTGCGTATTGTTTCTCCTGTGTCCTTACTTTCAGTTGCCAATGAAAATATTATGGCACGTATTATAAGAGTAGCATTGTTACCACACACACTAGCTCCATTTTTAATCTGGCATTCATACTGTACCAACATTTCCACCTAACAATGCTTCGCTTCCAATTGATTCATCCATCCATTCGTCGTCCAGCCTCTCTGAGACGAACAAGGTACAGAAATACTACACATAGCCCAAATGTAATCTCAAATGTGTGGACTGGAAAAGATAAAGATGAATACTGACAAAGTGAACCAGGACATTAAAGCACTCTCCCTCCACCACGTCCGGAACGAGACTGTATCTTTAAATACACACACACACACAAGGTGGTGGCTGTAGGGGTGAGTTGACTGTAAGGTACTCACTTCTGGGAGAACAGGTCTCTGTAGGGGCTGCCGTGCTGCAGAGCGAGACCGTACCCTTTACTGCTCATACTGTTGCCTGTCACTGTCAAGGTGCATTCATCATCAGTTAGAGCGGCGTATTCCACCACAGCCATGTCCCATAGGAAAGCAAAGGAGTCTCTCTTCGCCTGTAGAGTAATATAGTGGTCAGTTTGAGCGAACAGGGCGGTGAGGATGGCTCAGTAGTTAGGGAGTGAGACTAGTAGTCGGAAGGTTGACGGTTCGATTCCTGACTGAGCCAAATGTAGTTGTGTCCTTGGGCAAGGCACTTTACCCTAAGTTTCCCCAGGGGAATGTCCCTGTATTTACTGTATGTCGCTCTGGATAAGAGCGTCAGCTAAATGACTAAAATGTAATATGTAAATGTAAACAGGAAAACAAATAGGCAAAACAAGCATGGATCACACAAGCATGGATTAACTCCATTTACCTGATCATTTTGTCTTAATTAGGCACTTCCCAAAACTTGTGAACTCATCAAGTAACTGAAAAGTAATCCTAAAAGTAACTTTGCCCAACACAGCTTATCATTGGCAAGCAGAAACACAATTACTCCCAACATTGTGAAATGATGAACACAATGGAGGAGCTAATGTGAATTGGAACTACGGTACTATGAATGTGTACTGTAGGCCTTAACCCACACGAAAAGCTCTGTAGAGGAGGATGCCTTGGGAGTAACCTAAAGTTGCTTTTTAAGTAGTACCGTAGTAATTAAACATCTCATTTGTACACTGTAATGTACAGAACGGAGGTGTTCTCTGTTTATACCATACTGTAGTTGATTACAAACAACAACAGATGCATGAAAAATACCCAGTCGTTAATTGCGGTAGAACACAATGTAAAAGTGTTAATAAATGAGCTGTGCACGTTGATTGAGTGTTTTGCTTATGAAATATTTAATTAAGCTAAAGCCATATCTTGCAATCAGGAATGAAAAAGACATACTATTCAATAATAGATTAACAATTATATTTATAGAGAGACAATTACTTGCCTTGACACTCAAGCAGTGTTGGATAAAGTAGCTTGTACAGTTACATTCCAGCTACTTGCTGAGTTCACAAGTTTTGGGAAGTCCCTAATTAAGACAAAATGATCAGGTAAATGAAGTTCATATCTTAAAGTTAACCTATAAAACAAATAGAAAGAGTAAAGAAAATATCAATCATGGTCACCAGTAGGAAATGAACACCATTTACCTGATCATTTTGTCTTAATTAGGGACTTCCCAAAACTTGTGAACTCAGCAAGTAGCTGCAATGTAACTGTAGAAGCTACTTTAGCCAGCACTGCTTGAGTGTCAAAGCAAGTAATTGTCTCTCTACAACCTTTAACACATTTTCAGCCGTATATCTTGTTTTGTATATATATTAGAGCTCACCTTGCGGATGCCTTCAGAAGGGCTAGAGACCGAGTGCTCTTGGCCGTTGTTCTTATTGATGATTCTCCAGAGCTCAGCGAAGGTGCTGTCTTGCTCCAGAGCATTGGTCCCTTTGGCTCTAAAGTATTCATACACAGCTGAGTCTCTGACTGTGCCATAGGCTAGATCCATCTGCTTGGACAAGTCCTGGAATGTCCTGCAAAAGGGAACAAGGTAATGAGTTCTATGCTTTTGTGAAGACAGAGTAATATTATGCAGAATGATAAATACATATTTAATTGCAGAGTATGGACACAGTAAAGCTCACATCAGTTTAGCTTTGATTCTCTTGTGATTTAGTGTTTTCTCAGGTATGCAAATATTCTCCATTTAAGGTAATATAAATGCTATTAAACAATAGGAATTAAAGTACATAGCTAAAAAATCTATGTGTTAAACCTATGTGTGTTTAAGTCAGGTAACTTGCTGGAAAATAACAAACTATCAAAAAAACATGGAACTGGTGTTGGGTGTTACATTTCACATTAAAAACATTTACTATATAAATACTTGTTTCAAAATAAACTTACAGGAGCAGTTATTGTTAGATCTTGTGCATAGTGATGAACATATTTTTCAACTTGGTCAGTTACTGGTCAGCTGCTCTAATCGCTAAGCTACCTGCTAACCCACCAAGTGTTACTGGCTAGCTGCTCTAACCACTAAGCTATCTCACCTAACCCAACAAGTGTAACTGATTAGCTGCTCTAACCGCTAAGCTATCCGCTTACCCACCAAGTGTTATTGGTCAGCTGCTGTAACCACTAAGCTATCTCCAAGTGTTGATGTCCTGTCATTGGAAAAGAAAACAATGATGGCATCATTACAATAAAACAAACTATGGTTACCAAAGCACTCAGGCAGCCTAGACACATAGTTCCTGTTCACATGTAAATCTACTACTAGTGTACTATGTTTGCCAAGAAAAACAAGCTGTCTTTGATTTTGTCATCTCACTCAACACTTTAGTATTTTCCCTAGTGTATTTCATGGTTAGGTTCTGAAACATTTGTCTTTTTCCGTAGTAAAAATATGTTGGTTGATACTAACAAGAATCCATACAGTACAGTATGTAAACATTCTGTGTCTGAAAGGCAACTTCTGGGTTACATATTTTCATGCGAGCTAGCAGCATAGAGCCCTGTATTCCACTGCTGGTTAGTCCCTGGATGGGAGACCAGTGCTGCTGAAAGTGGTGTTGGAGGGCTCCTAGGGGGCACTCTTCCCTCTGGTCTAAAAATCAATCCCAATACACCCTGCGTAGGGTGCCGTCTTTTGGATGGGATGTTAAACGTGTGTCCTGACTCTCTGTGGTCACTAAAGATCCCATCGCTTCTATTTGTAAAAGTAGGTGTGTTAACCCTGGTGTCCTGGACTAATTTTCAGTGTGGCCCTCATACCATCATGGCAACCTACAGTAATCATCCCTATCTCTCAACTGGCTAGTTAATTCCCCTCTCCCCCCCCCCTTCTATCCAGGCTGTTGCTGCAAATGAGAAAATGTTCTCAGTCAACTTGCCTGGTAAAGTAAAGGTAAAACTAAAAACTAAATGTGTAGTAGACCCAGTAGTGGTTACTTAAGAGCCAAACACTATTTACTACTTTGTAAATTGGGATGTGTACAGTTCTGCAGCACTACACAATATCCAGAAGGCATTTAATGAATTCCAATTATCCACCACATCAGTAGGCAAATTTCATAAGGTTGGAGTCCTACAACAGGCCGAGAGTCCGTGCTTTGGATGAGCCATGGAAAGAGCTGAGAGAGGGAACAAAAATGGGCTATGAATTGACAACCCATCCAGCCCCATTATTCTGTCATTCTTCCTGGCATACAATACATACAATCAGCGGATAGTAAATTGAACTACCTCAGGCTATGTTTGAAGGCACACCATGAACTAAGAGACTACGGTGTCATTTTTTTCTGAAATGGGGCTACCAGACACTATGATAATTCATAGTGAATATTAGCATACAAAAGCTATTAATATCCCAGAGTACTGGTCACTATTAAATTTGCTGCTGGTTTATGTTTTCATCTACAGTATTTAGCTTTTGCGAGGAAAGTATGTCAGGAAGATTTTATTAATGAACATATACAGCAGGTGAAATAAGTATTGAACACGTCACAATTTTTCTCAGTAGATACATTTCCAAAGGTGCTACTGACATGAAATTTTCACCAGATGTTGGTAACAACAGTCCATACATACAAGGAAAACCAATACAAATAAGTTCCGAAATTAAGTTATGTGTAATAATGTGAAATGACTCGTGGAAAAAGTATTGAACACATGAAGAAAGGGAAGTGTAAAAATGCATGGAAAGCCAAGACAACAGCTGAAAACCATCAGTAATTAAAAAGCAATCAAGCCCCCTGTCAGTGCAAATTAATATCAGCTGGTAAAATATATTTTATAGACATATATTTACTGATAAAAATGGTGACGTGTTCAATACTTTGGATCTCTGTCCAACAAATGGATTTTGATTAGGTTGTCATGATTCAAATCCTAGATAATGTAATGATACACTCCAAACCAGGGGATTAAATAGCACTTAGGTAAATCTTAAGGCTAGTTTATTAGTAACACCAGGCAAAAGGCGCACACGGATATCCAAGGTAGAATAATACCAAAAACTAGAGCAGGGGGTCAGGCCAGAATAGCAACATAGGTTACACGGCAAAGGTACAAAGGATAAAGCTATGGCAGAACAA
>JACXGM010035154.1:0-11764 GCA_016801145.1 Umbra pygmaea | reverse complement strand
ATCACCCTGCTTTTCCACGAGGACAACTGCGCTCCATTGCCATTCTCTAAGCAGCCGGTTTCTCTCTCACACATTTCTACACAGACACATTCTCACAGGGCAATAAGCTTTCTTAATGTCACAGCAATTATTTTCCAATGGATATCATGTTGCCAACTGTTTGCTCCTTTCATTCCAATAATAAGCAAGATGCATTTTTTTTTAAACAAACTTTTTTATTCAATATCAAAATATGTAAAATACCGCGCAACCCTAGGTCATTTGAGACAAACCTATTAGAGGAGCATGGAGGAACAGGCAGACTATTTTTGACCCATTATTTAGCAATATACAGTACATAGGCTTTAGGCAATTTGACAAGTAGCATTGATGCTGCACTCCATGACACAGAGGCTAAATCCAGAAAGACAATATTTAGTGAGTCATTGGGACAGTGGAATGTCAAATGAGCAAATGATATTGAGTCACATTGCCATCACAGGCTCCATGGGGGGGGGCAGAAACAATGACTACTTGTAAAACTAGTAGTGCCATGACAAGTTTACAAACCAGAGCAGGAACAAAAGAGATACTATAGTGAATGTCAAACTAACCCTTTCTAAATGGAGGGTCCTGGGGAGGTTTGGGTGCTCTCATCACGACCCTTCAGCATATCAGTTGTTTTCATTCACTAGCTTTCCGGTCACACGCTAATGTGGAAGACAAATTACCCAAATCAAGTTAATGACACATAATTTAAGTGGCTAGGCTACACCACAATAGTCATTTATTAGTCGACATGCTAATACTAATTATTTTAATATGACAAAGCCCTTAGGCAATCTATGGAAGAATGAAACAAGAGAAGGACTTCAAAAAGAACTTCAAAAAGGTCCTTGGACTTTTTATAATATCCCTATGGAAGAATGATTTGAAACAGCTGATTGGCCAGTATATATTTCTGATGGGAAAGGGAGAGTGGTCTCAACTGGCGTCTGTGAAATCTGTTAAAGAAAACATTGAAAGACAATACTGCATAACTTCATACAGGCAATGTCAGTGTAAATATTTAGCTGAAGAGATTTGTTTATGGCCACATGAATCACATGAAGTGCTTCCGAAAGTTGAATACATCATAGAGTTTGAACCCTCCTACAACTTCTGCATTTCTTCAGATAAAGGGGATAATAATAATAATACATTTTATTTAAATTGCGCCTTTCTGATACCCAAAGCGATCCAGCAAGTACAAGTATAAAACCTAGGCTGTGTCTTAGTATTTACAGAAAAAGAGAAACATCGTAAATTTTTAGGGGACATCCAATCTTGTTTATGCCACTCTCTCTCCTTGTTTGGCTGCTGGCTTTGGAGTGGCAGCTTTAGTACAAGAATGACCCTGGCCGGCCTGTCACCGTCTGTGCATGATGACCTCATCATTGCTCCTGGACCAGGGAATGACTTCTGACAGGGTGGACCCAGCAATGCAGCCAGGCCTCCCTAAAGAGTCCATCCCAACAGCAAATTAAAAGGTGCAAGCACAAGCCGGGAAAGAAAAGGATTGTGTGTGTTTTTGTACATCCCCATTCAACAAACATGTACACAAACCAACCCTTTCCCACCTACTACTGTATATATATTACAACTTAAATCTCTCAGAAGGTTGCCAGTTCAATTCCCGACTGAGCCAAATGTCGTTGTGTCCTTGGGCAAGACACTTTACCCTAATTGCTCCCAGGTCGTTGCTGTAAATAAGAAATTGTTCTTAGTCAACTTACCTGGTTAAATAAAAGGTTAAATTAAATAAGTGTGCTAACAGGGCTTATAACTTGTATACTGATACATGCACAGTTATCGCATTACATTGCGTCAGAATGCAATAATACTCAGGTTACTGCTTATGACTACACTATGCCCCCATGACACAAACCTCGCCTGTTTTGGATGAGACCTACTGTAACAGGTAATAACCCTTTTTTAGGCTTCTGATTGGCCAACATGGCTTTACGGTTAGGGTTATATTGTCACCTGTTGGTTTGGCATGCTCTTGACACCACATGATCGGGCGTTTTTGCGTTTTCATGTGGACAGAGATTTTTTTAAACCATGCTTGTGTGGACGAGATTTCTTTTTAAAACGAATGAAGAAAAACTCAGTTTTCAAAAATACCAGTGTACGTGTGGACAAGGACTAAATCTCACAGGAGAAGACAATACTCTTAGAACCCTTAGAAGGTTAAGAGACTCTTAGAACTCTTAGAAGGTTAAGAGACAGTGGATAGACTCACGTGTGAATTATAATTTTTGTTTTTTCATTTTACAAAAATCTAAATTTAACTTGTAAATTGTTGGCCCTTTGCTCCATTAGCTAAAATTAGATCCCTGAAATCTTTTTTAAAAAAGCATTGAAAACATTTTTTTTAACTATTAATAGCTTTCCTGAGAACATGTGTATTTTATGATATGTTTTCTACAAACAGCTGCACCATTACACCAATTATGTGTATGCATTAATCTACATAATTATATTAAAGCTTATTCTGTAAAATAGGTGGACTGTATAGCCCTGAAATCATTTTATTAATTACACAGCGCCATTCCTAGGTTATAAACTATACTGTGCTTTGACTTGCTTAACATTGCGTATATCATTGCGTATATTGCGTTTTAAAGAGAACCTCACCAAAAATCAGTTTTAAAGACATTAGCTGTGTTCTAAGTAAATACACGAACGCAAGTGTACTCCATGATGCAGGAAATAAAACTGCTGTTTTACACTGGTATCTTTGGAGGATGCATAGGGTAATGGAGTAGACAGCCGCCTTTCACACTGAGGTTACAGGTTCGAAACATAAGTGGGGATATTTTTTGTGGAGATAAAACAAACTAGTATTACAAACAAATCAAGTTGGTCACTTTTAATGTACTATAAAATCTCTTAAAAAATGTAAATCATTCTATTCTAAACATTTAATTTGGGACATTTGTCATTACAGAAAAATACAAAATGAAGGATCTTCCTTGTTGTAAGCTCATCCGCAGATGAATAAACTGTTGTTTGCTCCCTGTTTGTAAACAAAATAGTAACATTGTTGGATCAAATCCAATGAAAGCATATTAGAAATGTATCATCATGCCAATACAGGACAAACTACACACAGTTCTGGCTATATGAACAATCAGTGAGCTTTGTGCTTTTCTAACAATGCTAATGTCAGGGTTGGTTGCTCCTTCCATGCTTGTTTAACATTTTTCTTTCTGCTCTTATAAGGCGGGTTTGCAAGGATGTTTCTCTCCCTTCCAGGCTTCCCCTGGTAACCCCAGTGTTTCACGTCACAACGCTATGAACTGTGGGCAATTCCAGAACTGTGGGCAATTGCAGAAATGCAGACTTACAAAAAGGGTGCTCAAAGGGCTTAAAATGTATGTGAGAGTGCCCTCACGCACTTGACGATTTCAGAGTGGGACAGCCCTAAACCCTCAAGACTTAGAGAACACGCTTCAAAGTCTGTGAGTGTGGATATTGGGATTTGGCCATAGAAACTGTTTGTGCCACTGATAGATTGTAAACTTGAGTGTATATGTTAAAAGGAAGCTTTGATATTATTACTATAGAAAAGTATTTGGGTAGATGTTTTAGCCTATGTTATTCTTTTTAAATGTGTATAGTTAAACTTTTCCTTTTTTATTTGTGCGTTTGTGTCTTTTTCCCTTGACTTTATTCAATAATGAAACTCACATTAAAACAAGTTGTAATTGACCCAAGAATTTCATCAACCAAAATCTTTATTTCACTGTTATTTTATTTCTCCCTCTGACCTCTAAAGATGTTTGTGAGTCAGTGTTTGGAATGCTGCAAACACATTTGCCACCCACCCCTCCTCATCCCACACCTTCCCCTCAATGATTAACCATAAGATAGTTTGTGTCACAGCACAAAATGCATCAATAAATACTTTCAGCAAGATTAAAGTGTTGTAGCAAAATATCAGAGTTGTCTGTGTTGACAGATTTGAATCAGATTGAGTGCATTGTCCACTACAGTAGCATATTACATGTGATCATAAACACACAGACCAGCAGCACATCTCTGTCACACATCCCCTAACCAGCACTGCTTCACTGAAGACCACGTCTCTAATTTCTTTGGATTTGTGCACATTTCAAAGTATGATCAAATCAATCAATCAAATTTATTTAAAGCCCTTTTTACAACAGCAGTTGTCACAAAGTGCTTTGACAGACTCCTGGCCCGAGACCCGCAAAAGCAAGCAACACAAGTGATGCACAGTGGCTAGGAAAAACTCCCTAGTAGGTGAGACCTGGGAAGAAACCTAGAGAGAGGCCAGACTCAAGGGGGTGGCCAGTCCTCTTCTGGCTGTATTGGGTGGGGGATCTTAAGGTACACAGCCCATTGTAATAAGGTCACTTTGTTTGTCAGTGTTAAATTATTGTCCATTAATGAAGATATGATGGGTGGACTGTGACCATAGTCTTTATGTAGCATCAATATAGTTTGGTGGTCTTGTGAAGGAAGAACGTGAAGCCGCCTGGAGATGAAAGCTGGCGTCATCAGATGGAAACGTGATCATCAACCGCAGTGACTTGGGATCTAGCACAGCAGGGGGTTGGGCACAGGACGGGGACAGGAAGGAGTCATCAGGCCACATGGTCCTGTCGCATGTTGCTAGGATCCTCCTAGGATGAACATGACATCAGGAACATTAGAGTGGGCATACCTTGGGTCTAGTAACTTGACACAGCTCTGGCCCCAAAATGAATATATAATCTGCCTCTGGGGGCAGAAAAACCCTTGTCCCAGGGCACATAAACTATTCCAGCATAACATCTGGCACTGAGACTGGGGGACAAGAGACGTGGTCCTGCACAAGGAAAGCCTTGGGCAGGAGCAAGCAGAAATGCTTCCGACCCACCCACATTGCCAAGATCACACCTCCAAAGGGTCACCAGCAGACCGTAACCACCGCAGGGGTAGCATTGGAGTAAGGATATCCCAGTAGAGAGAGAGGGGAGCCTACCAGGCAAGCCAGCATGGGCGGTTCATTGGGCGGTTCATTAACAGTTCTCTTTTAGCCCCCTGGGCCAGACTACACTATACCATAGAACTTACTGAAGAGATAAGTCTTCAGCATAGACTTAAATGTTGAAACTGAGTCTGCATCTCTCACATGGGTTGGCAGATCATGCAACAGAATTGGAGCTCTATATGAGAAAGGCTTTCCACCATCTGTTTGTTTACAAATTCTAGGAACAGTAAGGATGCCGGCATCTTGTAAACGTAATGTACGTGTGGGTATGTATGGTTGCACCAAATCAGACAGATACGTAGGGGCAAGTCCATGTAGTGCTTTGTATGTTAATAGTAAAACTTTGAAATCAGCCCAAGCCTTAATGGGCAGCCAGTGTAGAGAGGCTAGAATTGGGGTAATGTGTTCTGATTTTGCAGTTCTAGTCAGAATTCTGGCGGCTGTGTTAAGCACTAACTGAAGTTTTTTAAGGGTTTTGTCTGGGTAGCCAGAAAAGAGAGCATTACAATAATCCGATCTTGAGGTGACAAAGGCATGGAGTAACTTTTCTGCATCATTCTTTGACAGACAATTTTGAATTTTTGCAATGTTCCTGAGATGGAATAAAGCTGCTCTTGAGATATTTTTACATGGCTGTCAAGAGAGAGATCTGGGTCCAGAGTAACACCAAGGTCTTTAACAGTTTTTTCTGATTATGACTGTTCAACCGTCTATGTTTATTGCCAGATTTGACAGCAGGTCTCTTTGTTTCTTGGGACCTAAAATAAGTATTTCTGTTTTTTCAGAGTTTAGAAGTAAGTAATTTTCTGTCATCCAACTCTTTATATCCAAAACACAGGCTTCCAGGGTGTGCAGTTTTGGGGATTCTCGCTTTTTCACTGAAATGTTGACATTGTGTTTCCGGATGACATCACCAAGAGACAACATGTATAGCGAGAACAGTAGCCATCCCAAAACAGAACCTTGTGGAACACCAAAGCATACCTTTGATTGTTTGGAGGACAGACCATCCACAAATACAAACTGATATCTTTCCGATAGATAGGATCGGAACCATGCCAAAACATGTCCACGTAGCCCGATATAGGTTTCCAATCTGTCTAGAAGAATGTTGTGGTCAATGGTATTGAAGGCAGCACTCAGGTCCAGAAGCACAAGAACAGAAGCATAGCTCTGGTCGGATAACAATTGAAGGTCGTTTATCACCTTTACAAGTGCAGTCTCAGTACTATGATGGGGTCTAAACCCAGACTGGAGCTTTTCGTAAGTGTTATTAGCCTTTAGGAATGCACTGAGTTGCTGGGCGACGACTTTTTCAAATATTTTTGAAAGAAATGGTAGATTTGAAAAAGGCTGGGAGTTGTTTAATCTTTCTGGGTCAAGGTTTTTTTAAGAGTGGCTTCACTACAACCAATTTTAGGGAGTTTGGTACACACCCAGATACTAGAGAGCAATTTATTATTTTTAGCATATGCGAGCCAATCACAGGGAGTAACTCTTTTAGAAATTTAGTTGGAATAGGGTCCAGTTGATTGCTTGAAGGCTGTGAAGCCTTTACTATTTTAGTGAAAGACTCAAGGAATACAGGATAAAAAAATTCCTGTGTCCTTCCTAAGCCAACATCCTGACTGTTCTGCACAATCTCAGGACATGTGAGTTTAGGGGATATATGCTTCTTAAGGGAGGATTCTGTGATTTGTTTTCTAATGGTAATGATATTTTCATCAAAAAAGCTCATGAAATTATTACTGCCAAAATATTACTATTTCATTTGTGGAATTCTGCTTTATAGTTAACTTTGCAAATGTATCAAAAAAATGTTTTGGGTTATTTTTGTTCTCCTCAATTAGGTTGGAGAAATAGGCTGATCAGGCAGAAGTAAGTGCATTACGGTAATGCAGAGTACTGTCATTCCAAGCTAGTCGAAATACTTCCAACTTGGTAGAATGCCATTTCCGCTCCAATCTTCTGGAGGCTTGCTTTAGGGTTCTGGTGTTTTCTGTATACCAGGGTGCAAGTTTCTTGTTACGGATATGTTTAGTTTTTAGCGGTGCAACGACATTCAGTGTGTTACACAGGGTTAGGTGTAAATCTTCAGTTAGATCATTTACAGATGTGTCAACTGTGACATCAGTGATATGGTAGAATGAGTCAGGAAGGGCATCCAAGAACCTTTGGGTTGTTAGAGAATTTATATTATGGCTCTTAAAAGTCCCCGGTTGGGTTACAATTGGAGTTACTGATGTAACAGTAAATGTAATCAAATGGTGGTCTGAAATTCCTGGGTTAAGAGGATAAACACTGAGATCTACAACATCTATGCGATGAGACAATTTAATTTATTTTTATTTTTATTTAACCTTTATTTAGTTCCAAGGTCCAACGTGTGACTATGGCAGTGTGTAGGTCCTGAGACGTGTTGGACAAAACCCACTGAATCAATTATTGCTATAAAAGCTTTTTGGGGAGGGTCATTTAAGTTCTCCATATGAATGTTAAAATCACCACAAATTATAATATTATCTGCCATCATAAAAATTCTGGGAATTCATTAAGAAACACTGTGTATGGCCCAGGTGGCCTGTAGATAGTTGCTATAAAAACAGATTGATTAAGCCTCACATACTTCATGACTAAAACCTCAAGACTAGAGGTCGACCAATTATGATTTTTCAAGGCAGATACCGATCAACGATTATTGGAAGACCAAAAAAGCCGATACCGATTAATCAACCGATTATTATTATTTTTTGTGGAGAAATAATGATATTTAAAAAATACTGAAAAAACAAACTTTTAATATAGGCTAATTCTTAATAATAATACACAAAATAGTTTCAAATCTCAAATAAATATATCAAATTATTTAAAATTGTTCAAACAAAATGCAAAACAAATAGCAAAACACATAGTAAGCGTAGTACGATTTGTATTTGATACAACTTCGCCTATTAAATCAGTTTTGTAAAACAAACCCTTGGGTTTTGCCTCAAAAAACATTTATTATGTGCATTTTGATAGTTGTCCTTTTATTAACCAATCATATTTGGTGGTGAACAACGGGGGTACAGATATGACAATTTCCAGAAGCACTTGATAAATATATCTGTTTTCAAAATCAATACACAAATATGACAAAGAATATAAATATAACAAAAGCATTAACTGAGAAACATGGGATTTTGTCTTTAACAAATCTTTTTCAAAATCTCTTGCGCAAGGAGTTGGAATAGCCTAATGTTTTTCTCTCTTTTCGCCACCATCTGACTCAACATCAAAAATAGGCTACTTTGAAAACGACGATTGAGAACACTAGCAACGTATATTCCCTGCTAACATGAATGATTTTTGATTAAATGTGGAAGTAAAAAAAACTGTCTTCTGTGTATCGTTTTGAATAGGCATCGTATTTTGACACGTTATATGTGCACAACAATGACTGTGCATTGTTGAATGGACATATTAAATCAGCACTCGTTTGGTGCCAGTACCCGAATTTTGAGCTACTGTTGGATGATCTGATGATTAATTATAAATCCACCTTATTTATCATATGCAACGCAATATAGCTAGTTAACCCTTGTGCAGCAGTTTTTTTTAAAAACAGGTCGTTTTTCCCTAAAAGCCTTGAGGAAAACAGAACAGATAAAAGTTTTGGCTGATAAAAAAATGGGTTCTGTCGGAATGAAAGCAGTGAACCCACTATTCTAGACTATATTCTATATTAACCACATGAAGCTAACAAGTGATTATATGCGACTGATTTTAATTTATCCCCTTTCATGCTAGCTACAAACTTATCAAGGCTAACGTTAGCTGCTGATGGGTGTAATGTTAACTAGCGTCACATGCTGCTATGTTTCTGTTCTACATCGTGGAGCTCCGCCCCATAGGGGGAGCTCTGGCTCCTAGTGGTTTATCCCTCCTGCACAGCAGGTTGCATCGGAAGAAGTTTGCATATACACGTCACTTCCTACCAGCGACCGCGCCAGCTATATAAGGGGTCCACCCCGCCAGCTATATAAGGGGTCCACCCCGCCATGACATTCTCCCTTTTTCTTCAGCCGCATCCGGTTTGAAGCTGCATCACCAACGATCATTGTCTTTCCCAGTCGGCGTTTTCGACAGAGCATGTCGTTGCCACCGCCTCACAGAAGATGGTGAGACCCACGGTTTCTACGTGGCTTGTCTGGGGGTCGAACACGTGAGGGCCGCGTTGCTCCCTAATCCGACATGCTCAGTTTGCGCCACCATGCCTCCTAAACTCCGGGCTAGGAGGGAGGCCTGCTTCAGCGAGCCCGCTCCTGTGAAGGAGCCTGGTAAGGCTTCGGCATCGACTAGTGAGGGGCCTACGCCACATGCTCAAATAGCCCCTATGGAGTTATCACCGAGCGCAGGAGCACAGTTGATCCTACTGGCCCCATTGGGGCCACGTGCTAGGGCCGTCACTCTGGCGAGGAAGAGGAGGAAGACTCCTCCGAGTTCGAGGAAGGTGGAGCGGGAACAGCGCTAGTGGCGTCTGAACCTGTTCTGCCTTCTCTGCGTCAAGATCGACCTGGCATCATGCGAACAGCCGCTGACAGGCTCGGCATCCCCTACCCTCCAGGTACTAAAGAGGAGACAAATACTTGTCTGCCAAGACCTCTTCATGTCGAACCGTCTTCCTCTAAGGAACCGCCCCCCCTTCCCATGGTGGGCCTAGCTGACTACCTGGAAGGTTCCTGGTCGGCTCCGTTCCAAATATCTGCTCCCGTGAAAGGCTACCTGCCGTTCACTGACGTCGCTGGAAGAGAGGGAATAGTCCATCGTGGCATTCCCTGCCTCGACCAATCACTGGCCACTCACCTGGTCAGTGGCTCGGCGGCCTGGTCCAACACCAAGAAGCCCACTTTCACCAAGGCGAAAGACTAGACCTCCGCCGCGTTGGCAGAAGTGTTTTGTGCTGGGCGCACAATCCGGCGGGGCAGCCTCTAATATCGCCATGCTGTCTTCAGCTCTGGCTTCTCTCACTCTTGGGAGGACCTCGTTCACCCCAATTGAGATCCAGGAGGTCGGGAAAGCTTCGGCCGCCATCTTACAGATGGCCCAGGCTGTTGCTATATGTTCCGGCCGCATTATGGCCACTTATGGTCCCACCGTCACCTTTGGCTGTCGGCGACGGCACTGAGGGAGCCTCAGAACCCTCTTTGTTCTCCATCGGAGTCTGGTACATACCTTTCTGGCTACACCAGATCTAGCTCTACAAGTTGCCATCGCATGCCTACATTCGCGACAGCAGACCCTCGGGCCACCGCTAACCGGCCCTTTGGTTATAGGCCCCCCTTGGGCTCTTCCACCCGAGTCCGGGTTGATCAGAGCCGCGGTCGGGGCCTGCCTAGAATTCCAACAGTTCCTCTGTTCGATCTCCCAATCAGTGGCCCAACCACTCTCCCTACATTACGGAAAGTGGCAGGCGTGATGCCTTATCCCAAAATGGTTAAAACTGTCTCTACAGAGGGGTCATCCCCTTCATTATCACTGCGCTCCCCCCACCTTTCAGGGAATTAAGGAAACCAGTGTAGGAGTAGATGCATTTGCGTGCCGGAAATGGCCGGAAGGCCTCCTATACACTTTTCCTCCTCCCTGGCGCCTGCTGCACGTGATTCAGAGAATTCGGCAGGAGAACGCACCAGTCAGTTTGATTGCTCCGGAGACCAGACACAGCTTGGTTCCCAGAGATGGTGGGAATGCTTTGTGCTCCTCCGTGGCGGATTCCCCAGCGCAAGGACGCGCTGATTCAGGCTCAGGGAACTCTTTTTTTCCCCACCTGTTCTAACTCAACCCCTCTGGGTCTGGCCCGTGAACAGGAGAGGCTGAGTCACGATGGATTGCCGTTGAATGTGATTCGCACTATTCAAGGAGCATGCGCGGCCTCTACTGCGAGGAATTACACATACAGGTGAAAACTTTTCGAAAACTGTTTTTTTTCACGTGGCCTTACTCAGTCCTGCGAGACTACGTCTGTGCTATGTTTCCTGCAGCACTTACTAGAGGAGGGTAAATCGCCTAGCACTATAAAAGTGTATACATCGGCTATTTCCGCCTGTCACGAAGGTTGGGGAAATACTTCGATTTTCTCCCCACCCGCTGGTCGCGCATTTCTTGAAAGGAGCGCATCGCTTGCGACCCACGATTAAGCCCAACCTCCCTAAATGTGAGCTGTCCGTGGTTCTGGACGCATTACAGAAACCTCCTTTTGAGCCTCTAGAGTCGATCTCTTTAAGATTGTTGTCTATTAAGACGGCACTACTCCTTGCATTATCTTCTGCTAAGAGAGTGAGTGACTTATGTGCGCTCTCGGTTCATCCGAGTTGCTACATTATTATTGGCAAGTAGGGCTGTGCAATTAATCGGATTTTGATCGCGATTTCGATTTCAGCTCCTAACGATCACAAAAACAGTGTAATCGAGAAAAAACGATTATTTTTTACATCGCATCTTCTAAGAACTCTTATTTTTGTCTTGTGTTCGAATGACACGCACTTTTGTCCCTCCCAAAAACAAAAGTGAAACTAACTCAGTCGTCTATTAAAGACGCATTTTACAGTGTAACTCCATATCCATCGTGCGCACAGGCACAAAAAAATAACACATGCCGTTGCATACTTTTAGCCTAAGATGTGTGCCCCATTAGCACAGTTGAGAACGACCGCTCTAGAATGTTGTTGCATACTTTGGACAAGCGTTATAATTTGCCATCTC
>JACXGM010035153.1:0-11764 GCA_016801145.1 Umbra pygmaea | reverse complement strand
GAAATCCAACGATTATATAATTAGAAGACGATTATATAATTTCACCTTAAAGTTTTCTTATTCATTGGCTCCTATAGAGAGGAAAAGGCTTAACGTGATTTAATGTACCTAAACAACGATCAATATTAACCACATTTCTCTCTCATATTGCTCATCATAACCACTGAAAATGACAAAAACAACTAACCCAAATTCCAATAATTTTTTTATTTTGCTGATCCGAAAAATAATCCGATCCGTGACACTGATCCGAAAACCGATCCGATCCGTGAGTTTCATGATCCGTTGCACCCCTACCTGGTTGCAACAAATGAACAGAGTTAGTTCTAAGAACTAAAAATACCAACACATAATAGAATAGACATAATGTACTTTATTAATGTGTCAATGGAACCAACCTGTCATGCTGTAGTAATAAGGAGGAGGCAAGTGCATAACAATCCAGGATAGTAGGGGTGCAACGGATAAAAAAACTCACGGATCGGATCATTTTTCGGATCAGCAAAATAAAAAAAAATAAAAAAAATGGAATTTGGGTTAGTCGTTTTTATAATTTTCAATGGTATGATGAGCAATATGAGAGAGAAATGTCATTAATATTGATCGTTGTTTAGGTACATTAAATCACAAACCTTTTCCTCGCCATAGGAGCCAATGAAGAAGAAAACTTTAACGTGAGATTACTTATATAATCGTTGGATTCCGGTTAGTTATTTTGACAGGCTTAAGTGTTCATAACAAGAAATGGCCATGAGAAATTTGGTGAGGATTGACCATTGTTTAGGTACATTAAAACCACGTTAAGCTTTTTCACATTAAGCCTTTTTGTATGTCCCGTATGCGATGGGATGTCGTAACGTGGCTCAAACACTTTCAGCATGTGTTTAAAGTCCTTCTTTTGTGCAACCGAATATGTCCTCATGTCTGCACCTATAAACACACTGATAGCGTTTGTGATGGCGTTAGCCCGGTCTGATTAATTGCTTAAATGCCACGGTGATAAGCGTTTTTTTTGCAGCTTTCGTTTTCACTCCTGTCAGTGAAACACCGGGGTGATGTCGCTTCAAATGCGTGGCCATGCTTGATGTGTTTCCACTGTCATATCGCTTTATTGTGCCACAGTGCCTACACACTGTCACGGTTTTATCCACTAACCTCTTTCCTTCATCATTATATTTAACAAGGAAGCCAAAATGCTCCCATACAGGGGATTTAAATGACGCGGGGCGTTCAAGCTCCTCCATTCCTCGGCTCGCCATGACCATGCTGTGACGGACTGAACATGCGAACAACCCAATACAAATCAATACTTCTCCAACTCACAACTCCAACCCAAAGAACACCAGATAAAAATGAGTCCATAGCAGGTAACTCTCTAAGTCCGGGGCGCAAGTAATTTAAAAGGATACTTATAACATTGCCAGACACTGAAACAGAAATTACTTCCCCTTGAAATTACCCTGCTAATGAGTTAGATACAAAACAGGTGCTTCACTGTTCTAGGTGCGTGTAATTGAGGACCAAGGGCCTCATTTATAAGACTTTGCAGTGGATTTTAGTGTCATAAGAGGCATACAGATGAAACAAACATGTAGGACGTGCGTACGCACAGAAATATTCAGATTTATAACATCTGTTATAGTCTGTCAAATGCCCCCAAATTAATATTCATTGATTGAGAAATCATGGCAAACACAGAGGAAAACCAAAAAATAAACTTTTGACAAGGTGGAAAAGAGGAGGAAAATTCATCTGAGAATCCCTTCAAAGTGAAGTGGTGACTGAGGCGGAGGAGGTAACTGATGCGCCAGATGCACCGGATGACACAGGTAAGTAAAATAAGTAAAGTGAATGCAGTCAAGTCTCATGTATGTAGACTACACAATGACACTTCATACAAAACAATCTTTATTTCAGTGGTTCCGGTGCTGCAGCTGAGCAGCCGTCTTGGCCCAGCGTCTCCACGGCACATGCGTCTCAACCCTCCAGCAGCGGCCGTGTCCACAACGAAGCCGTCCTGCAAATGCAGAGGGAAATAATCAACTTGATCAGAGGTGGCTAAGGAGTTAAAAGAAATCAAGACTGTCCTGTCTGATATCAACAGCTCAAAGAGAGAATTTCTGAATAAATAGTATTATGTTTCCATACCTTTGTTGTTCTTCACAAGTGATGCATCACTTCCAAATAATGGGGCACAACAGCAGCATTTGGCTCAAATGCCTGGGGATGGGGGTCAGGGTCGGGTCCAACACAGCCATCGGTGCCAGGGGGTAAAGCCACATTTTTAAGCAGTGCCACATTGTGTAACACAGCACATGCTAACACGATTTGGCCATCGTTTTATAAGGAGTGTACAATAACCTCCCTCCAGTGTTGTTCACTCAGCGTCATCTGCCGTTAAACAGCCTGATGGTAAGCTCCACTATAGCGCAAGCTTCACTGTGGCACTCTGTGGGTTGAGGAAAGGTGTAAGCAGCCACTGCTTGAGGGGATATCCACTGTCCCATGCAAGGATAGTGAAGGTTTTAAGATATTAAGGTACATAAAAAATTTGAAATATGTCTATTAATCAAACGTACCTAGAAGTCAGCTCTCACGCACGCACCAGCCTTGAGTCTGCGCCCAACACTGCTGTGTCTTAAAATGAATATATCAACTACATTCATCAACAGCTATATTACAATATATAATTTTGTGTAAACACTGCTGTGTATGGCATAACCCGGCTAAGGCTTGGCTGATATATTCATGACCTGTCAGCCAATTCCCTCTGGAAAGTGCCAGTCGCCAGAAATCCTACTGTTGTATGGACTTGAAATGGGACTGGCACGGCTTGTTTTCTCCAAGTGCTACAGGATGGCCCAAGGAAGTCGGACCCGGCTCATAAGCTACTCGTCCTTGTTTGCCAGCAAGTCTTCATGCTGTCTGAAGATGCTTTCAGTCCGAACAGCGCAAGATTAGCCATTATGCATCATTACACATAGAGCTCAAATTCCTAACTTTAGCTAATTTCACTTACACAATGTCATCCTTGATATATGATGTAATCTACAGCTCAGTAAACGTACTTACAGTTCTCTAACTATCCATACTTTTTGCTACGACACAGGCGTACGACTCGGGCAGCCTGCCAGAGCTGGAAACGCAAAGCTTTTTCGCGGGCTCAGTAAACATTTCCATGGTAACCGCTAGTTTGTCTCCATGACATCATGGATTTCCACCAATCAGAGGCATCACTGCTGGTTTAGGATTGTGGGTAATGAAGTACTTATCCATGACATTGCAAATAAAATTGGCGTCTACATGAGCATATACAATCGCTTAGTCATGTTCGTAGCTGGTTTTAAGTCTACCATTGACGGTTACGATTTTATGGCTTATTTTCGAATTTTCAATAGAGAAAATGTATTGTACTCTTACTTCCAGAGTCGGCTGTGGGTGGGACTGTTGAGGTCTATACGCATGTACTGTATGGTTCTGAGTAGCTTTCGCCGAGCTCATGTAATGACATGTAACCTAGCAAGTAAAATGCAACTCACAGCTTCTTGTGCCATAATCCCCATAAAACCTAGCAGCAAAATGTGATTCTGGTTGTTTGCACTATCCCACCATAAATCTTTTGCACAAGAGATGAGTAGATTTACTTATAATAAAGTAATTGTTTCTGTTCAACAAACCCTGCCTCTCCGTTTTCATAATTGTGTCAGTGTCGTAGGGAAAAAGAAACACTCATCTACTTATTCACATCAAATCACTCAACTTTTTTAAAATAATCAAACAATAACAGACCTCAAATCACAAATGACTCAGGTGTATTTTGTGTGTCAGTGTGTCTGACCTGTGTTGAAGGTAAAGGTGTCATTTAAAGCCTGGTTCCCACTGTAACCCCCATGGACAACAAATGTAGTTCTCTGACTTGTCCAAGCAACACATAAAACCCCACATCAGTTGTCTTAGGAGTGCCTCGCAAATGTCTCGCAGTATACAGCGGTGTAATATAGGCTCTAAACAGTTAGCATTTCACAGAGTCAGAATACATAGGGAACTTCCTTATCAGCATATTAGCTTGAGAATAAATTTTTCAGCACTGTCGATAGAGGTCTTTGTCATCGGTCCAGTCATCGGATATGACATGACCTAGGTATTTAATTTCCTCACACACAGCTAGACTATCTGACAAATTAAAGGTTGGATTTGTTGATTTCCTGTCCTCAGCGCTATTAACTATCATTATTTTACTTTTCTTAGCATTGCACTTTATTTCATGATCAAAGCCATACTGAGAGCACACCTTTAGCATTGGCTGCAGCCCAGCACTATATGGACTGAGCAGGGTCAGGTCGTCTGCATAAATAAGATGATTAACAATAGTATTGCCCACAAGACAGACAGTTTTTAATCCATTTAGCTGATTTGATAAGTCATCCATATAAACATTAAAGGAGTGTTCCACAGTAAATCAGTTTCATAGTATACAATTTACAAATGTTACCATAGATTTATGTCATATACACGTATGTTGTTGTTCAATATATCAGAGAAAAGCCGATAGTATATTTCAGTTCCTTTCGCATCCACTGGGGTGCTTCTGTATCCGTCTAAACTTGAGTTACCACAACTCCCAGAATTCCAAGCGAATTTAGTGCCCGTCCCCGTTTGAACACACCGTAACAGAACATGGGCAATTCAACAGTAGAGCTTGATGCTAGAAAGTTATACATATTTGTTTTTGAAATTGTAGTCTAATTTCTATTCATCATGCCCGTTTGGTGTTCTGTACCTGGTTGCAAAAATTACAAGCAAGCCCAAAAAGAAGGAGTAATCTTTCACACTTTACAATAGGCTATAAAAAGTTAGGGTCTGCAGTCGGCATTTTAGGTCGGAAGATTACGAAAGGGATCTACTTGCTGAATTAACCGGCACTACAGCCCGAAGGCGGCTGAAAAGCGATGTGATCCCATCCATTTTTCTTTATCTAGAAAGAGTAGCCTATATATGGTAAGATACAGTAATTTACACAGTCAGCTAGCTACTAAATACAGCTGGCACACTACACATACAGTACAATAACATTACCACACAGACACGATGTGTGCTCCATTATCAAGGTACAGAAAATAGGTTTAATAAACTTACTCATCTGTTAATTGTCCTCTTGTACGTCTCTTTCCATGCGTGCTGGAAAACTTTAGTGATTCAGTGACGCATATGCGGTCGTCAGTCATTTTTGTTTAAGCCTTACAAGTAAAGCTATTCCACAATCCCATTCATTTTAGCAAGTGCTTTTTCCTTCAGTAGACATGGATATACATATTCCCACAGAAGCACTTAGGCAATTAGGATTTAACCGCGTTTCAACTGGATTAGCTATCTGTAGAACATGCTGCCTTGTTGAAGCTGGATATCAAACTCCATTTGTTGTAAATGTTCTTCGGTGTACTCTGGCACAAACATGTTGGTTGGATGTCACTCAGAATGTAAAAGCAAGTTGTAAAATTCCTCATCTGCAAATCCTAGGTTAGTAGCAATTGTGTTACCAGCGACTGTGGTTACGAACTGTTTCACAGAATCCAGAGGACCTGCCGAGTGGGCGGGGCTTGGAACAAGGAAGTCAGCGTTGTAGTTCTCTACATACTGAAAAAATCATACCACCTTGTCTGTTTAGCATTAAAACGGCTGATCGAAACGTCACAGAAAGACAACCTATAGCTTAAAAAATCAAGGACAACCGAGGCTTTAATGAGTAGGTTTGAAAGCCAGATAAGTCTAACAGGGATGCTTATTTTCGCGACCGAATACACGCCTGTATTCATTTTTCCATCTCCAAGGTCCATTGGATTTCCACCGTGACGTCAGCGTGTGAAAATTCCCCGTGAAATTTCAAATCTTGCTCTTACACTAGCCAGGCATGGGTGAAACATATCTCACTGTTCTACAAATGTCTGGGGGGAGCCACTAGCACCTCCAGATAGCTGTAGGGTGAAGTATTCTTTTAAATAAAATAGGAGACAAAATTCCTCCTTTCCGTACTCCATTTCTGACACAGAATGGAGCAGATACAACATTGTCCCATTTAACCTGAAACGTTTGATGGGCATACCAAAACACTACAATTCTCACTAAAAATGTATGGGCACCTCTTTCTAGCAAAATGTCTATTGATCTTGCATTTTGGTCTAAAAAATAGGGGACGACAGCAGTATCTGTGTTTCAATGAATAGAATGTATTTTGTAAAGGCCTCACAAAATGATTTTATAAATACCAAGCGCTTTGCACCAGGACAGACACAGGAAACAATCATTAGGCCACATGAAGAATCAGCCAGATGTTCCCCCACCAATGGCCCATGGTTGGAAGATTGAGGAGACTTCATTGGGAGTGACTGTATGACACTTCCCTCAGCCCCTGTCAGCACCTAGGAGCTTGTGTACTGCTCCTGTAAAATAAACACAATGCGTCAAAGGGAGATGCACATGCAAATTAAATGAGCTCCCATGTACAGACATGTGTCTTTGTGTGGACTGTGATAACTTCCCAAATTAGGTATCAGTGTAGGCATCTTTCTAGCAAGTGGTAAGAGAAATGTAAAATATATTTAGTTTTAATTGTTTTGTTGTTTGATGATAAAATGTATAAGATTTAGGATAAATATTTTAATGTAATGTTGTTTATAACATGGTATCTCTTCCATGACTAGCTAGGATTTCTGCTGTTGATGTATAACCTATGTAATACATGTTATCTCTTCCATGCCTAGCTAGTAACGTTAGCTTATCTGTAGTTGATGTAATCTTATGTAGCTAGCTAATAACGTTACATGTTACCTCTTCCATAACTAGCTATTAGGCGACGTAGCTAGTAGATTCAAACCTATATGATAAATGTTATCTTTTCCACTTTAACCTCCATCTAGTAATCGTCTTTATATCCAAATTTCCGGCGCTACAGCCTAATAAAATAACTGCGTTAACATTAACATGCACTGCTAACATTACATCTAACTAACGTTTACATGCTGACATGTTAGGTCTTTATCTCCTCAAAACAAATGTTTTCCTCTCTGGGATCTGTATGTAATTTCTAACAAATGTAGCGTTACCTGTAAATACAAACATAAAACGGAATAACGTTATATTAATGGTTTACAGAGTTCATGCACATTAACGTTATAAGACAGGTATAAACAGCAGTATTTACCTGAGCCACATTACACCTGGAATCATTAGTAGACTGAAGCTTTTTAATCGGGTGCCCATAAACAAGTTAATTGATGAGGAAGCTCATTTGCAAAAAGCAAACCACAACGTTAAATTGAGACGAAACAGAGATGCTTTAATCCATTCATTCAATGTGACAGCTCATCTTGGAATGCAAGAGCAATTGTTTAGAGGACATGATGAGAGTCTGCTAACAAGGGTTATTGTATTCTTACTTCCGGAGTCGGCTGTGGGCGGGACTGTTGAGGTCTATACATTTTCTCTATTGACAATTCAAGTATAACCCGGAATTTCCACCAATTGCGGAACGGCTGCGGATCGGCTCCGCTGCGTGTCAGCTCCGTGCTCCGCCGTCATTCAATACCCACCAGGTCCGTATTTGTTGTATTTGCTGACATGAGGACCTTTGCAAATTCACGTATGATCGCGCGATATAACAGCATATATACTGTGCTGAATTGTTGCCGAGCTCTCCGGCATCCAGCAGAAAGCTCTGCGTATCTGCTCCGGAGGGCTGCGGATCGCCGGAGCTGGGACGGATTCGGAACGCAGCCGTTCCGCAGTCAGTGAAAATACACACATTGACTTTAATAGAAACCTATCGACTCCGCCGCCGTTCCGGAGCGGATCGGCAGCCGTTCCGCAGTTGGTGGAAATTGCCGGTAAGCCATAAAATCGTAACCGTCGATGGTAGACTTAAAACCAGCTACAACATGACAAAGCAATTGTATATGCTCGTCGTACGCCCATGTCGTAGCAAAAAGTATGGATAGTTAGAGAACTGTAAGTACGTTTACTGAGCTGTAGATTACATCATATTTCAAGGATGACATTGTGTAATTGAGATTAGCTAAAGTTAGGTAATTTAAAGTAATGTAAAGGCGGAAAGATAACACTCGCAATGTTTTATGGGATGAGTAGTTCCTTTACTCTGAATAAAAAATATGTACACAGTCTTGTACCTTTGACTTTTTTCGGATTTGCGGTAAATTTTTTCACTCAAAATTATATTTTGTATGCTTATGAGTCACATCGTAGCTGGTTAGCTTAAGGCATGGTCTTAAACTCTTTATACAGATTTTTTCCCGAAGTCAATGGGAAAAATGAATGGGAAATTTACTTCCGGAACCAAAGCTCTGTCGGACGAGGGGCGGGACTGTTGAGCTCTATGGATTACACCTAGTAAGAGAACCAGTCAGCATGACAACTCCTAGGTGACCCTGCCCAAACCAACTGGACCAGAACCAGCCAGCATGACAACTCCTAGGTGACCCCTGTCTGTGTTCTTGTCCACTGAATTGTGTAGTTGATGGCAATGCTGCCGATAGACTTTTGAAATAGGCCACCTGTAGTTAGTGACACAATATGATCATTAGTTGTGGACAAACAAATTTATTTTTTTAATATCACCCAGCACAGCCAAAAGAGGACTGACCACCCCTTAGAGTCTGGCTACTCTCTAGGTTTCTTCTTAGGGTTGTACCCTATTAGGGAGATCTTCCTAGCCACTGTGCATCAACCTGTTGTCGCTTGCTCTATGGGGTTTCAGGCCAGGTGTCTGTATAAGCACTTTGTGAAATCTAGTAATGGAAAAGGACTATAAAAAATTATTGAGGTTAAAATAAAAATAAAAACAGACTTCATTTTTTGAATTTTTTATCCACTGTTTGTCCTTTTTAAATCAGAGTGTGTTGTGTAAATTTAAACAATAACTGTAGACATAGACATAAATAGCTAAATTGTGTTATGACACAGTGGGCGGGTTTTCCACCTGTCCTCCCCAAATTTTTTAGTCACCAGCCGCCACTGATGTATGTCCAATGCAACCAGATATGTTTCCTGTAAAAAGACTATGTTAGATTTGAGATATTTTATCATATTTAAAATTTGTTTCAGCTTGGCCAGTTTTCTTATTCCTCTGACATTCCAACATGTAATTCTAATATCTGAAGTACTTTCCTGTTTTTTCCTTGTTTTTTTCATAAATGTTTGTTTCAGAATAGCATAGAGTTATGAAATTGAAAACTAAATATACGGTTACAAAAAAGTGATGCAATTCTACACATACACACACCAACCATCCACACACCCACTACAAAACAAAGTGCTTCAAACTCCTGTATTTTAATGCATTTATTCATTAATTAATTAACTCAGAGTCCAAAGAATGTGTATAAAGAGCAAAGACTTTAATTGTTAGAAAGCAACATGTTAAAGATGGATTTTGTCTATAGAGGAAAGCTCCCAGATGTGATATTGCCGATTCACAGTCCAACCTCCCAGAGCCCATCAATGTCCAGCAGAACCCAACATTCCAATTCACATGAACGCATCTCTCATCACCGCTCACAATCACCAGAATTCTAAAAACATGTGTCAGGTCCTATATAAGCCTGTGTGTTTGTTATGAGGTATTGTTGGTAATCATTTGACATACTGAGCATTCGATTTTCAAAAAGCATTCCTGGTCTGACCATTTTTCTGCCTTAGTTTTTTATCCTTTGGATTTGCCCTCCTTTACATTTGTCTGTGATTTACCCATGTACCGAATTCCTGTCTGCCCTTGACAACGTGTGAGTTCTGCTTGTGTACTTCTGCCAGAGATATCCTGTGTACCAATCATCTGCCTGCCTCCTGACCGTTCCTGCCTCTGGATTCTGTACCTTACATGCTCTATAGTGTACCGACCTATTTTCTGCCTGACTATCGCATTCTATTTAAGAAAGGATTGTACAAATAAACATACGCTGTGCGTAATAGATCTCCTTATCAGTTGTATCGTTACACCAGAACTCTCTCTGCAGTTTATTTTTATATCACTAAATACTCATTTCTAATTGGTTAATTTTCAAAAAATTTTAATCCCACTAATGATATGTTGACAAGGATCCACTTTCTCTAACAATTGGCCTAAGCCAAATTACTGGATATAAAGTAACCTGTTCTTTGAAGTAGCTCCTGCTCTCTTACTTGACTGGTGACGTATGGCCTGCTGCCTGGCTTGACTTCCCAGGGAGCGGCTATAGTTAATAATATAGGCCTCTTGTTGACCACCTACGGTGAGCCTCAAAGCGTCCTTCATTCCTTAACCAAACCCCTTTTTCATACATTAAGTATTACCTTCTGATAAAGCATTTTGTCTATCTTAAACCAGTCTCTGCAATATTTGGTCTACAATTCACAAAATACATAGCACTGTCAACATTAAATTATTCAGAAAAGTTCCAACACTCTTCTTCCCCAGGCATGTCCCCAATCAAAATGCCTACCCCTCCCTTTTAAGTAGAACTTGGGGGGATGCTGATCCACAATATTCTTTAGAAGCAATTAGTCAGCTCAGGGCCTCAACTAAACAATAAGTGCCCAACAACCACACACTATTCAACTTGGTATAATAATTTCCCCCTTTTTAAATTTAAGACATTATAATTTTACCATACTAACACAATATCCACTGGTCTACTAAACATCAAGTGCGAAACATGCATATAGAGTCTACGCGCTGAACTAAATGGTACTTCAATACGCACATTTATAGAGAAAATAAAAGGCAAGAGAAAAACGATATGTCTATAAAAAAGCTTTTGTATTCTACATCCACAGAAGTCGTGATGTCAACAAATAGAAAAAATAAAATAAATAAAAAACATATTCACTGAGTTGGAAAAAGGATCACCCTCTTGTTTCAGTATTTTGTTGAACCACCTTTTACTTTAATTACAGCCTTTAGTCTGTTGGGATATGTTTCTACTAACTTTGCACATCTAGAATTGCAATATTTGACCACTGTTCTTTGCAGAACTGCTCAAGTTCAGTTAAATTTGATGGTGACCATTTGTGGACTGATGTCTTCAAGTCATTCCACAGATTTTCAATGGGGTTTAAGTCTGGGCTCTGACTAGGCCATGCAAGGACATTCACCTTTTTCTCCTTCAACCACTGTGTGGTCAGTTTTGCGGTGTGCTTTGGGTCATTGTCTTGTTGGAAGTTAAATCTTCTTCCCATTTACAACTTTCTGGCAGAGAGCAGCAGGTTTTGCTCAAGAATTTGACAGTATTTTGCCCCATCCATTTTTCCTTCTATCCTGACAAGTGCTCCCGTCCCTGCTGCAGACAAACAACCCCATAACATGATATTACCAACACCATGCTTTACTTTAGGAATTGTGTTATTTAGATGGTGAGCTGTATTGGATTTTCGCCAGACATATTGCTTGGCATTGAGGCCATACAATTCCATTAGTCTCATCTGATGATAACACCTTTTTCCACGTGGCCTTACTCTAACGTCCAGCCCTGTTTGGGCTGTAGAAGATGCCCCTCTTGTGTGTATATTATGTTTTATATATTCAGTATTTAGTTACGGTGGTTTAGTTTGACTGTTTGGTTTTGTATGTTAAGTATATAGGTTATTTCCCAGTGTGTGGTGTATGGTTCCCCCTAGTGTCCCTTTTGTGTCTTGCCATGTATTGTCTCAAGATGTCTCCCGGTGTGCTTTGTTTTGGGTTTAGGATCCCGCCCCTCACTCCCTTGTCTTGTCACATGTT
>JACXGM010035152.1:0-11764 GCA_016801145.1 Umbra pygmaea | reverse complement strand
CTTAGAATGCATAGAAATTATTGTTACATGATTGTGGAATATTACTCTGGACTGTTTGGTCTTTCATAAAAGCTATAGATCTTGTGAACATCATGGAGCAAAGACAAAAGTTATACAATGTTGGGATAGGAACTTACAAATTATGGAAGAAGTTGATTAACTGTAGAATGCAGATATCTTTAAGACAAAAGCAAGGAGACAGAAGGACTGGCCTGTTGACATAAGCTAGGAGTCTTTGAAGCTCACCAAAGGTGGTCAACTGTGTCCTAAATGCTAATGGAATTGTAGGGCCAAGATCTACTTCAAAGCAACAGTCTCCATCCAAACAGTTGCCAAATGGTTTAGAATTGCATCTCTTGTCAAAACATGATTGGTGGGTTTGAATTCAAACTGTTACAGTACTGACCAATTGTGATCAGTATCAAGTCCTGTACAATGATGTCATGATGTCTATATATTTTTGGAAGACTCCTTGTGAGGGGACTTCTATCTGGGCTAAGGATGGGAAGTCAGGTTTTATAACAAATAAAGTCTTTATTTTGCTCTAATTATCATATCTCCAGGTCTCTGAGTGTAATTAATTAATTACTTAATGCATCAAAAGTATACGACAGTATCGGATTCAAAAATCTCATATCGGTCGGGCTCTACGCTAAAGTAATAAAAATGATATACAGTTAGATCACATAGGCTACTCACTTATACAGCACATAAGCTTATTTAATTATCACCTAAATCTTTCATGTTTTGGAAAACAATTCATAATTTTATTGGACAGACTTACTATAACTTCACACTGTGTGGAATTCCAGCAGAATTTAACCGGCCTGTAGCAGCGGCGACAAGCTAGGGTAAGACAAGGGCTATCACCCCAACGAATAAGCTTAGCTCTCCCATCTTTTGATGGTGGCCAACCCTCCTTTTCTCTTGCCTGAAGTGCTTGAAAACATATTTAAGAAACCGTATGGGAGATGCTCAAAATTGTAATGATGTGCAGTTCAAACAATCTGTCACAACTCTTTTCATTAGCGACTTGATCAATTGTGTTGTTAATTTAATACAATTTAATTATAACTCCTTCAGCCCCAACACTGAAACAACAAACTGCCGTTTGTTTTACATTTTCTAAATTAAATAGATCAAGCGGTTCCTGTAGCATCAAAAAGACATGATTATTTTAATAATTGATGCAGCTATAATGAATGATTTCGATCTTAATTTATTGGCAAATGCCAATACAGGGTACCAGACATGTCAGACTTTCAAAATTCTCAGGGCTTAGATGACCCGTGGCTGGGGGGATTGTGTTACTGTACATTGGCTATATTTTTTTAAATCATGTTGTTCTTTGGAAAATATATAGCTTATACATTATATCCTACTGATATGGAATGGCACATATATTCTCCTCACAGAGTTTCTCTAAACTCATCAGATGCAAATTTAAAATGTACAGCAGAGAGCTCTAGAAAGGATACAGACTTTTTAGACATTCCCATCTATAAAAACGCATATATTTTTGAACACTATACCATCTACCTCAAACCGTAGAGTATAACACAGTTTTATGGGCAGACAGTAATAAGACACCTCATTTAGATTATACCAGTTCTTAGACTTACAACGTACAAATACTAAGTGTTTTATTATTAGAAAACTGTGAAAGTATAATAAATTCTTTGTTTTATTAATTGTTGCATGGTAATGGCCTGTGCCATTATGATGAAAGATTTGATATATGCACAGCAGACTTTGTTTTGACCTTAAAACAAATACATGTATTTTAGAGACAAGATGGTAATTTAAACTACTGCCACTTGTTTCATTATAGACGTGTAAACCATTGTTGAATTATTATAGAGACCATCAGAATTCGAACAGTATAAGCAAAACCCTTTAAGAAAGCTAGTGGCTCAGGTAGGGCTGGGCACCGAACGTCAATACTTTCACGTCACCGACCGATATACTCAGATCCTATAGAGTATCAAAAAAATATATATATCTTTCAGTGCCAAATTTCAGTTTCAAAAGTTTTTGTGAGCCAATAATCATGTAGCATACTTGCGAGTAAGGACCGAAAGTCGCTGACGATTGGCTGTTTACCGCAAATTAAAACACGTCATGTGAAAGAGACACCACCACCATGTGGAGGATTTCTGAAGATACTCGCGGTCGTATACCATTTATAACGTTACTCTTTGACCAGACAACATCTTTGTTTTTCTGACGTAACGTAAATGTTACACATTTTAGAAATACTTGACAGATAAGTGTAATTTCACTACTTAAACCGAACACATAGGTTTACTACTGCCGTTGTTGTGCTCATTCCTTATTTTGAACGACAATCAAAGCTCAATTATTTTTCCCATAACGTTGACTACTCTATGAATGTTAGCTTGTGCTGCTAGTCAGTTGCTGTAGGTAGCTCTATTTCCCTATTCACATTAGCCTCTGCTCTAGTCCACCCTGACGTTAGGAATATGAAGACCCATAGAAATAGAATGGATAGAAAGGCAATTCCAATTCAAATCAATGTAGCAGAATGGTCAGAGCAGCAGCCATTTTGTGTGTACCATTCCATTACAAAGTTCTAGCGGCCTACTTCTGCATTAAACTGATTTGCGTGTTGCCACCGTGACAACTAATAACAATTGCCATTTTGTTGTGTACTAATCGAATGACCATGCCAAGCAGTTCAATGGCCTTTCTATCCATTCTATTTCTATGGGAAGACCATACCAGAAAGTGTCAATCCCACACTGGCAGAAAGAGGGAAATGTCCAAGGAAAGATATGATCAGTGCTACAGAGTAGTCACAGGGGTTATTGTTAAAGGTTTGCTAACTTTCTCAACATTGGAGGCCCCATGGTGCAGGTGAGCAATATTAAGGGAGTTTCATTTTTTAAAAGGTAGTTTGCCAATATAGCCTCTTTTATCCTGGATAACGTTTTTTACTGTTTTTGTCAGTAAAAAGAATGAAACCATTATATTGTTATGTTTTGTGCTTTACCGATTCACAATAAAGCATTTTTGGGTTTACAGTATTAAGGTAAAATGGATTTTAAAACATGGTACTATCAAAAAAAGTATCGTTAAGGAACCCGTATCGAAACTGAGGTATCGAAATTGGCACCGGATCAAAAGATTTTGAACAATGCCCAGTCCTAGGCTCAGCTGATTTCGGTTTGACGTCAAAAATAAAAAGTATTTTATAGTAAAAAACGAACTGGGTTAGTGCTAGGGACACTAATCATTATGATCATACAGTGCATGTGTATGGATGTCATACTTTTTTCATACAATATTGCGCACATTGCTCAAATGGTCGGAATCCTAATGAGTTTGTGTAAATTACGTTACATA
Organism: Umbra pygmaea; assembly: GCA_016801145.1. Lineage (NCBI taxonomy): Eukaryota > Metazoa > Chordata > Actinopteri > Esociformes > Umbridae > Umbra > Umbra pygmaea. The sequence goes on along the minus strand of JACXGM010035152.1, from coordinate 8,398 downwards.
TACATCTTCTGAAAAACAGTAAGATGAATACTGTAGATAACACCCAGATTGACATAAAAGCTTACCCAATGAATAGTACAGTAGGCTATATGAATTAAATAGCATTCCAATCAATTTACCGGTGAAAATAAGCGGACAATATGCTTCTCAATATGATTGCATGAGGTTGGAATACTAGGGCTGTCCGACTAAGATTTTCTTTGGTTGACCAAGACTGTTCTCTCGACTGTTCTCTCTTTACAATCTAAAAATCAAATTTTTTTAATGTTTTTATCCTTCATAACTGTCACACTCACTGTTTTTAACTAAACCAATTTGTTTGATGCTTTACAGCGCTGTTGGAAGAAGTAATCAGAAACAAATACACAAAAAGTAAAAAGGATGATTGTCAAGACAAAAATTAATCTGATCCGCCTCAATCATGCAGATTTTCCAGATTCAGCCGCTATAAAATTATTCCTAATATTAAGCTTCAGCTGTCACCTGTTGTTGCTCGAATGCCAATATAATTACAACTGCCTAGTTTTATTTAACTGATAAGCAAATATCCATGTAATACAATTTAAAAGAGTTGTTTAACATGCAAATAAGCAGAGCGAGTCAATTAAATGACGCAAACCTTTTTCAGAACTACAGACGACATTCACCATGGGAAAATGCGCCTGTATACTGTACCTGGCAGATGAATAGGAAACTGGCTTTACCGGACATTTGATGTGATATCTTTAACCTAGATTCATCCAATTGTAAACTTAAATGTAGGGAATAAACAATGTTTTTGTGATTAGATCATTCAAACTTAGCACAGCCAAAGCCGACATACAGTAGCCTAAACATTTCATTTAGTGCAAATGTTAACAGGTAGATTATTCAAAGCAGCACGTGTTAGCATGCACCTACATAAGCTGTTTTGAAGTGGTAGGCTACATCATATTTAACATTGAACTACAGTGCCTTGCGAAAGTATTTGGCCCCCTTGAACATTTCAACCTTTTGCCACATTTCAGGCTTCAAACATAAAGATATAAAACTGTAATTCTTTGTGAAGAAGCAACAACAAGTGGGACACAATCATGAAGTGGAAGGAAATGTATTTGATATGTTAAACTTTTTTAACAAATAAAAAACTGACCAATTGGGCGAGCAAAATTACTCAGCCCCTTTACTTTCAGTGCAGCAAACTCTCTCCAGAAGTTCAGTGAGGATCTCTGAATGATCAAATGTTGACCTAAATGACTAATGATGATAGATAGAATCCACCTGTGTGTAATCAAGTCTCTGTATAAATGCACCTGCTCTTTGATAGTCTCAGAGGTCCATTGAAAGCACAGAGACCATCATGAAGAACAAGGAACACACCAGGCAGGTCCGAGATACTGTTGTGGAGAAGTTTAAAGTCGGATTTGGATACAGAAAGATTTCCCAAGCTTTAAACATCCCAAGGAGCACTGTGCAAGCGATAATATTAAAATGGAAGGATTATCAGACCACAGCAAATCTACCAAGACCCGGCCATCCCTCTAAACTTTCAGCTCATACAAGGAGAAGACTGATCAGAGATGCTGCCAAGAGGCCCATGATCACTCTGGATGAACTGCAGAAATCTACAGCTGAGGTGGGCGAGTCTGTCCATAGGACAACAATCAGTCGTATACTGTACAAATCTGGCCTTTATGGAAAAGTGGCAAGAAGAAAGCCATTTCTGAAAAATATCCATAAAAAGTGTCGTTGAAAGTTTGCCAAAAGCCACCTGGGAGACACACCAAACATGTGGAAGAAGGTGCTCTGGTCAGATGAAACCAAAATTGAACTTTTTGGCAACAATGCAAAACATTATGTTTGGCATAAAAGCAACACAGCTCATCACCCTGAACACACCATCCCCACTGTCAAACATGGTGGTGGCATCATCATGGTTTGGGCCTGCTTCTCTTCAGCAGGTACAGGAAAGATGGCTAAAATTGATGGGAAGATGGATGGAGCCAAATAAAGGACCATTCTGAAAGAAAACCTGATGGAGTCTGCAAAAGACCTGAGACTGGGACAGAGATTTGTCTTCCAACAAGACAATGATCCAAAACATAAAGCAAAATCTACAATGGAATGGTTTACAAATAAACATAGCCATGTGTTAGAATGGCCAAGTCAAAGTCCAGACCTGAATCAATTCGAGAATCTGTGGAAAGAACTGAAAACTGCTGTTCACAAATGCTCTCCATCCAACCTCACTGAGCTCGGGCTGTTTTGCAAGGAGAAATGGGCAAAAATTTTAGTCTCTCGATGTGCAAAACTGATAGAGACATACCCCAAGCGACTTACAGCTGTAATCGCAGCAAAAGGTGGCGCTACAAAGTATTAACTTAAGGGGACTGAATAATTTTTCACACCCAATTTTTCTGTTCTTTATTTGTTAAAAAAGTTTAAAAAAACCAATAAATTTTGTTCCACTTCATGATTGTGTCCCACTTGTTGTTGATCCTTCACAAAAAATTATAGTTTCATATCTTTATGTTTGAAGCCTGAAATGTGGCAAAAGGTCGAAAAGTTCAAGGGGGCCGAATACTTTTGCAAGGCACTGTATGTTATGAAAACCATTGTTGGTAGAGTGTGCATTCAACTTGATTTGAATTATGAATTTGATGAAATGCTTCCATACTACAGATTTATTATGCATTTCTTTTAATAAAGTTCTAATAACACCAACAGTGCATTTCAAATTCAGTACAGGTTATAGTAATTCTAACAACTGCTACAATTGCGTGCTCACATGAGTAGTATGAAAAAACTACGCAGATAAATGAAAGGGAATTTCAGCTTATGGTATTTGGTAGGCCTTACTGAACATAATTTTCAAAAACGCCTTTGATAAAAAAAATATTGTATTTGTGTGGCACTTTTTGACTTACATATTATAATATTCTGTAGCACATTTAATTCTTTCAGCAATGGTGTAGTTAAGTGACACAGGCAGGAATCAAATCTCGCACAGCAGATCGCACACTGGGTTTGTTGAGTTGCGCACGGTTTCATTCGCCTCCGCTCCCAAGTGTAACATGAGCCCGCACTCCCCAATTAAGATCCACCAACTGCGTCTGTCAGTTATATGACTGCTTGACTAAAAAAAATCTTAGCCTACCAAGATTATATCAACCAAACAATCGACCAGTCAACTGAATGGGGTCAGCCCTATGAATACAATTTATTCAGCAGGACAAATATCATAAAAATCATGGCATTTATTTAGGCTAAATTATTTTGCTATTATGGATTCGATTTCTATTTTCTATTGTTTGTTGAAAATATTTGTTTAAAGAACAGCTTATTTCTCAAAGCCATTCACTTATCTTCAGGGAAGTTTTACTTTTTACTGGTGAAGCGAGTACCATCATGCGCTCATCATCTAACACTACATGGCACCTTGTGTCAAGCTCGGAAATTTGGATTGTGTTGTACATTTAATGAACCTCATGTAGCTTATGTTTCCCGCAGGTAATTAGGGGTGTGTTGTTAGGAAAAATTGTAGAGACTGCAGGGTTTCCCCCAGAAAATGTGTTAGTTAAGGTGGTCGAGTTGGGTTTGTCATCAGGGGGGTTGGGGTGCAAAACAACATTAACAAAATGCGCAAAGGTGATCACATCCACTGTTTATGGCTGCGCTTTTACAGAGCGTAATGATATTTAAATACCACCAGATGGCGCTATTCGGACACATCACACATCACATTTATTTTTTGGGGACTGCGTAGCTAAGGCGGCAGTGGTGTCTTGTTTAGGCGCCCGCCTTAACAGCAAAGTACTGCGGGACACCCTGCTCTGCACAAGCACTGACGCTAAGAACAAGTGGCATTTATCAATTGGGATTTCCTCCTGATATGCATAAAATGGTCATATGATTGTCTGATTAATCCCACTTTTGTTGCATTGGCACATTCTTAATTCTCTTCCTAAGAACAAATTTAGGATTTTTAAAATGCAAGCTCGATATTATATACCAACACTAGTTAGTGATTTTTTTCAGAAAATAAAAAAAATCACTTAAATGTATAGGCCAGTTTGACTATTGAAATTTACGTAGAACCACATGTTTTTCGTGTACACACTAACATCAATGCGGGTACGCGGGAATAGCTGGTATTATATAATCAACACGTGGGGGGTTGGGTGTTTAACATTTGTGTTGGGTGTTTAACATGAAACACAATGACTAGCTGAATGCCAATCAATGCAGGTCTGTGCAAGGGTAGATTACGTGTCACCTTTCTACAAAAATGATGTGCGCTTTGTTTATCTTTGATTCTTTTTTTTACACAAAACATGATTTCTGCACAATGTACAAGGGTGTGCGCTAAAATACGGTACTCACTTTACTTGAAACCAAAACAGATGTCATTGGAGCTACTTGGCAGTGTCAGTTGCACTGACAACCTCCAAGAGGATCTCAATTATTATGGTCAGGGTAACATTAGGGTCAGTCAATGGCATTAATGCCTTCATCCAGGAATTGTCTACCCACTCTGGCCAAATGACGCCAGGCATTGTCCTGAACCAGGAGGAACCCAGGGCCCACTGCACCAGCATAAGTTCTGAGGATGGGTCTGAGGATTCCATCATGGTACCTAACAGCAGTCAGAGTACCGTTGGCTAGCATGTGGAGGTCTGTGCGACCCTCCAAGTATATGCCTCACTATACCATCACTGAACCACTGCCAAACCGGTCATGTTGAATGATGTTGCAGGCAGCATAGCATTCACCACGAAGTCTCAACACTTAAATGTCTATCACATAAGCTCAGTGCAAACATGCTCTCAATGAAGAGAATGGGGCACCAATGACGGACCTGCCAATTCTTGTGTTCTCTGGTGAATGCCAATCGAGATGCATGGTGCTGGGCTGTGAGCAAAGGTCCCACTAGAGGATGTCAGGCTCTCATGCCACCCTCATTTTGGTCAGAAACATGCACACCAGTAGCCTGCTACAGATAATTTAAGGCTCTGGCAGTGCTCCTCCTGTTCCTCCTTGCACAAAGGAGCAGATACCAGTCATGCTGCTGGGTTGATGACTTTCTACTGCCCTGTCCCGGTCTACTCTTGTAATGGTCCTACTCCTGGTATCTCCACCATGCTCTTGAGACTGTACTGGGAGAAACAACAAACCTTCTGACAGCAGGTATGGATGTGCCATCCTAGAGCTGAACTATCTGTGCAACATGAATGTGTTCCAGGTACAACTTCATGCTACCCATGGTAACAAGGAAAATACCAAAACACAAAACTGAACAAGAATCAGTCAGGAAGAATAAAGAGAGCAATTGCCTTTGGCCACCACAGCAAAACCATTCACGTTTTGGGGGTTGTCTTGCTGTTGCATCTCCAGTGTAACCAGGGCTCGCAGCTTAACTTTTTTCCTCCTCGTCCCAGTACCATCCCGAAGTCCAATTTCAACTGTCCCGAACTGATCTTGAACTGTCCCAAAATGTAAATAAATACTATTTCTTTATGTTTTAATACACCAACATTACTCTAGATCATTTGCAGGTCTTGGAAATGTATTTGTGTAGTTCTGAGGCAGATACAGTCTGCAATCCATAAACCAGGCATGTGATTGGCTAAGGACAAAAATGCAGGAAAATATACTGAGAGCATTCACCCCCCCCCCCCCGATAGAAGCAGGACCCATAACAATTTATTTAAACTAAAAAAAACATTTTTATTTATTTTACAGCTAGATGTGCATCATCCAACTTTTTATGACACATGAGAACAACTTATTTGAATTTAAAAAATAAAATATATATTTTTAGAACATAACTTACTTGTGGACACATTTGTGGATGTGTAACAGTGGGACGCCTTTCTGTCCGTGGTTAAAACAACATTTGTTCTTATGTTCATTCATGTTTATTTGATGCTATTTATATCTAGAAGGAAGAGATGATCGTCTCACGAGCAGCTTTAACCAAGCCTCTACAGCGATCTGTCAAAGTGTCAAAGTATATTTTTACTTTTCCCTTTCAGGGAGGGATTTTTGCAATGGCACCAAGGTCATTGGCCAGGGCATTAAGTGCAATCTAGAAAAACACAAAACTCCTTTGCTCTTAAAAGCAGCAATTCAATTCAACGTGAAGTTCCCTCACATTTACAACAGGGCCTCAAACAAAAATTTTGGTCACTGGCAACAAGTACTACTACAGTCACTCAGATTATAAGTATAATTGATGTATTCCCAGTTAGAAATAACATGGTTTACTGCTACATCTGTTTTTATGCAATATTTAAGTTATAAATACATGTCTCATACGTCCTTAAAGCATAGAATGTTGGGGTTCTAGCAAATATCTCGATTTTAAAATAGCTATGAAAACAAGATAATTATTAATCATAATGTGACGTAAACAGCCAGTACCAAAAGCTGTTAGCTTGTTTACTCAACTAGCCGTTTTTGTACCTAAAATTAAATTAAATGGCAAAAGGAAAACACGGCTAGCACCCTAATTTTTAGGATATATATAAAAGTCTTATATGTTCTTAAAGCTTAGAATCTTGGGGTTAGTCTCGGTTTTAGTGTAGCTATAAAATTCACAACGTTAGACTACTTAATGTCAGATAAGCGTCTAAAAAACAATTACATTTTACTTAGGAAATACAGGTTAGCACACGTCACTTATGTTAACCTTTTAAGTACAAAATATTTTACTTACGGTCATAAAATCCTTCTTTTTGGTCATCAAAGGGTCCCAGTAAGGACTTAAAGCATAGTTTTCCCAGGTAAAATCCATCTTGAATGTAAAAATTGCATTTTCGTACCGGACTGTTAAATGTACTCATAAATAAATGAAAAAACTAGTGTATTTCCCCTGCACTTCTGAACAAAATACGGATGTGAAAAGTGTCCAAAAGCTTATAAATTTCGGCATATACATCATCCTTATGAAACAGAGATCTTAATGTGCAAGATTAACAATTTTAACTGAAAACTGACAGAGATAATTTAGGAAAGAAATGTGTTGTTCGTCTCAGGACCCAGATGTAAACGTCATCACGGTGCATTTTTTCTAAAAATATAGTTTCACAAACAAAGCTATAGCTCATTGGCTGTTTACTCAATCACTACAAAATGTTAGACTTGTGGCCAGCCCCTTACCAAGATGATTTGAATTGGATCCAGTATCCTATCTTAATATATAGCTTTGTAGGGTTCTTTCAAAGAGGATGTAGAAAAATAAAAACAGAAAATAATTATACATTTTCTTTATTTCATCTTGTGCCATATTCACTGTGTATATTTGTTTGAAATTAATTTTACATATGCAAAAATTTCAAAGTCTTTTCTTTAAAAAAATATCAACCTTATATTTGTATTTGCCTCAGGTCCAGTGTAACAAGAGTTTAACTTTGGGTATGTTTTTTAGGCAGAATTTGACAATTAGGGGCCAAGCCTTAAGAGGTTAAACATCAGTAACACTTTGAATATCACAATGGTATATTATGTATATGCAATAAATCACAACCTTTATATGTGCATAGCTTTAGACTACTTTTGTCGATTAAGTATTAACAGCAAATGAGCACTTGCAGCAGTGTGAAAACAGAGGTGTGTCTGTGTCATGTGACCACCGTGCAGCAAAACGTGTTTGAGAACAAACTAAATTACAATTTATTTTACTTGTCCATTCGGACAAGTGATTCTACAAGCTCTTTGTCCGACCACTTTTTTTACTTGTCCAGGACAAGCGGACAAGCCTTAATGTCGAGCCCTGCAGCCTCATATCCCCTCCTTTTCACTCCGGCAGCTCTTGACCCCCCCCCTTCCCTCCCCCTTTTTTATTACAGATCTGCATGATTCACGTAGGTCACATTTTCAGGTCAGAAAATCCAGAATTCCGGATTAATCTGGAAATATCACATCCCTGATAAACGTAAAGTGGAACTGACAGCATTAACTACTTTGCAGAATAGAAGCAAAAAGACATACCCTAGCGTTCAAAGGTTTGGGGTCAGTGTTTGATAGAAATTGATACCTTTATTCAGGAAGGTGGCATTAAATTAATCAGAAATTATAGGCAAAAAATGATTAATTACTAATGAGCTATGTAGAAGAATTCATCATTAGGACACTGCAGAAAAGGTAGCTGAAGATGTTGCTTACCAGTTGTATCTGAATAATTGATCATAAATTAGTAATTTCCAAAAGAGATTTTTTTTTTTAACACTGGTAAAATCTTGGATAGACACACACACACACACACACACACACACACACACACACACACACACACACACACACACACACACACACACACACACACACACACACACACACACACACACACACACACACACACACACACACACACACACACACACACACACACACACACACACACACACACACACACACA
>JACXGM010035151.1:0-11764 GCA_016801145.1 Umbra pygmaea | reverse complement strand
CTGTTCCTCTTTTAGTAAAAAGCCAAGCCTAACTCGTTCATTGTAGTGGCCAAAGTCGTTTTAAACAACTGGTGTTAATCCATAGCGATCTTACAATGTTTACTAATGACTTCGAGGTCGCAGCGCTGTCGTGTCGTCATCTGTTTAACACACCTCTGGCACGCCTATATCAGATACACCGATGTGATTGGTGCAGCTCAGATACAAGGGCATAGTTAATGAGCAGAATTACTCGGTGCCAGAGTAACTTGCTGAGCAAATTCAAATTGTGCTCTCGCGAGAACTCTGGATTTCCAGGGTAGTGTTTATCACTAAATCTTTTATAAACTGTTCACTTGACACAGTCGTTGTAACGTTCTCCTTCCCTGGAATATACAACTTCCTATTCTAGAACTACATTTCCCATAAACCGGACTCTGTAACATTTCCTGTTCCCTTTCACAGAGAACTACATCTTCCCCTTCCTGGACTGATCTGAACTACAATTCCCATACCCGGACTCAATCAGCCTAATTCTGTACACCTGCTCACATCCAGTCAGTATATAGGACACACACATTTCATTATGCTCCTTGCGAGGTATAGTAAGTACGATTTTGGTGTTTATACTAAGCCTTTAATATTCTATTGTCATACGGGTTGTGATTCTGTTTAGTTAGTGTATTGTTTAATTTTTGGCCGTTTTTCTAGTCTGTCCTAGAGCCACATTAGTTAGTTGTGAAAAGAGAGAGTCTGTATAGTTTGTATACATATGTAAGAGGCGCTATTCTGTGTACCCTGCAACCCATTTTGTTAAAGGTTGTAAAAAGTGAGTCCGTTTAGCTTGTCTTTATGTGTATGTCGTTCATCCGTGTACCCTGCCACTAACTGTGTGCGCTCTGGATTTTTGACTGGTGCAAAATATAATATACATAACCAAATACGATACACTACCTGCCTCCGCTTTCCTCTCTATACACCTCACACCAACATCATTGCAGTCGTGCGCTGTCAAATTGCGGGATTCATTTCAGTCATGATGCACTTGAACATAATAGCGTTTGTCAACAGAAAAATGCAGTTAATTTAATTTGCACTGTTATTACGAATAATTTAATAGCACACATAAAATGTAATTAAACACATGCAATCCCTCCAGCACCGGATATATATCAATGGATTGTCTTGTAGTGGAAGTAAAAATTGTTTACAGGACAGATTTGCAGATATTAAGAGCTGGCACCTGGCTGGCTACCCCACACCTATCCTTCCCAGAGTTTGCTTCCTTAGAGATGCAAATACAGAGGATGAAGGGAGGTGCAAAGTATCACCCCTCTCACTGGACCACACAGCTGAATGTAAAGACCAACTGAACACCTAATGTAAAACCCCAGTCAATGGACCAAATAGTATGATATTTGATGTTTTCCTGACTGTCCCATAAAGGGAAACTTTGGTATACACGTACCACTGTGTTGCACATGTCATGTTTCTCTTTACAGATAACTATATAGTTGGCTGGCCAGAAGATGGAGGACAGTTCCACAGAGTCAAATGTATGTTTCCCCCCCTGGGGTGGGACATTTCAATTTCATGTAAATGTACACAGCCAGTTCCTTTGTACTCAATGTAAAATGTCTACAGCCAGTCTTTTGTACTGATTGTATGTGAGACCTAAATTCTGTGAATAATGTAATCAATGTAAATTTGTCAATAGTGGTCCTTTGTTTACACTTTCGATGGCCAGTGAAACGTGATTCCCATTGGGGTTGAGCGGGAAGGAGGGAGCACTTTTTCGGGAATAATATAAAGTCTATGTTCAACTAAGTTCGGGGAGTCATTCGTAACCGATACTCCTGGCATACGTTTTCGTTGCCATACTGCTTTGTGTAAGAGTAATTTTAAACTGTATAGTCTTTGCTTCGGGCGGTTTTAGGACTTTAGGACGATAAATATTATTGCTTTGAACCGGGCCTTGTTTGCGACATTCCAAGTTTATTCCTAATATCTCCGGTGGAGTTATATGGAAGTCATTGTTAGCCTATTGTCAAGTATTGAGAGGCAGGAGGCTGTTGCAAGGGCTGTGGTAATTTATTACCATAAGAAAATAAATCCAGCAGTAAATACAACAGAGTACACTGGTTCAAACAATAAATGGTGACAATAGTGAAAAGGAACAATACTCGACAGCCAGTACATGAATTGACAGGAATATATACTGTTGGAGAACACAGAGTAACAAGTGCAATCAGTGCACCTGCCGCAGAGCCCCAGGTAATGTCAATCATAGAGGTGGGTAGACCACCCGTTAACTGTCTAGTGTGACGGAGTCAGATCTCACCACTCCAGTAGGCTATACGAATATATAGTGTAAATAGAAATCTAAGACGTGCCATGCCAATAGTAACATAAAGTCCATGTCCCCAAAAGGAGGACAAACAATAATGTGGCAGTCAATACGCCGATGACCCAGAACAACGGAGCTCCTGAGTTGCCCTTACACCTATTCTCTGCCTGCTCGTAGTATTCTGTTCATTATCACACACACACACTTTGCTAGCAAGTTATTTAGATGCCTAACACGTAATCACTGAGACATTCTATTTTTGAAGCGGGGCTCGCGGCTGGCTCATTTAGGGACTCGTTCAGGCACATTTGTCCCGGTAGTAAGTTGATCCCATTTGAGGGCAATCCTTTCTGCCGCACCCCTATTAAACGGTTCAGTTTTCCTGGAAGACATATCCGAAACGTAGGGGTGAAGTGATTGCAAGTCGGTCTTGCCGGCTGTAGCAGGCGAATCTGCAAAAACAGATTTAGCCGTACATGCTACATACTTTAGCGGGACTTGGCACGTCTAGACTAGCTATCTAGCGGCTTCCAAGTTTACGCCTGCTAGGCTCTGGTTGAACTTGCTCCGCTAACACATAAACACATGGAGTCAGAGTTATAGATAATAAATATCTACGAGGCAATTAAGATCAATACGATCATTCTATATGCTTCTCTTAAGCACATTATGTATCTGTTTAACTCAGAACATTGCCCCAAGGGAAAAAGAAATATACCAATTATTAATGTATTAATTTCATGTGCATATTAATGGTAATCTCTTTTCCCTAACTACATTCTGAACCCTGAATGTATGGTGACCCGCCCGGGTATTAATATTAGGATGATTTCAGAGGGTGAGAGATCATTCAATTTGCTAACAACGTGTAGGTAAACAATTGTAGGCTATATGCCTCAACAATTTACAGAAAATATAAATAAAACATAGGCAGAACAATAATATCAGGCAAGTTGTACTAAGTCTTATTCAAACAACCTTTTCATAGAGAAGTAGCCATCTTAATTTTGCCGGTAGAACGGGTAGGCTATCCTAATTCCTCTTTTTTATAATAAAGATGTCAACTGTAGGCTATTTCTTGATATTTTAAAATATGAAGAAAGGGGTCTAGAGTTAGATGGATAAACAACCCAACCCCTGATGTGTGTAATGTGTGTAATGTGAGTCGTAGGTCAGACATTAGGCTAACGAGCCAGCCACCGGTGTATTGACCGGTATTGACATGACAGCCACTAGCTAGCTATCGCTTCGTCACGAAAAAACACTTTATTACAAAAAAGATTAGATTACTTAAAACCTGTGGCTGGTTAGCATGTCTACATCAGTGACAATCTTTTTTGTGGTAAGTGAAAGTTAAAATCGTTTTTATTTTTTAGATGGTCTTATTTGGAAGTTGGCATTGAGATTTGAAGCGAGAGGAATTGTCCGCCATGTTTTTTATTTTGTTCAGCTCCTCAGGGGGGCATAGTGATACTTTTTAAGTGAAAAGGCAACATTCTACAGTGCGGATGTCAGGGAATTGTCATAGGCTTGGAATGCAATTTTAGCCCATAAAATTGCAGATATCACCGGACCCGTTTTATAACTAACATTAACGTACCCCCCCCACCACTCACTTTTGCCATGTTAGTACGCGGACAATTATTCTTGCTTCAAATCTCAACACCAACTTCCAAATATGACCTTCTAAAAGATAACTATTTTAACATTTACTTACGACAAAAAGATTGTCGCTGGTATAGACATGCTAATCAGCCACAGGTTTTAAGTAATTAAAATTTTTGTAATAATTTTTGTAATAAAGTGTTTTTTTTGTGACGAAACTATTAGATGGTGGGCCGAAACCGTTTTTCGTGTTGTTCATCAATCTCCATCGATAGAGTATACGATTGTTTTATGTACGACATTAAGTAATTATATGTAGTCAAAAAAAATTGTTGGCAACTCTGGTTTGATCATATATTTTAACAAACGTATATGTTGATTGTCAATCTGCTTAGGCAAATCGCGGGACAGCTCTAGTAGCTGAACCAATCTCGCGGGACAACTCTAGTAGCTGAACCAATCAGATTGTAGTTTAAACGTCATCAAAAATACTAACCTATCGCAGACGGCCAGACAAGGACCCAGAAAGGGGCGGGAGTGACATAGCGGTAATGTTATACTGTAAGGCCTAAATTTATATACCGGTATCTAACATAAATATTATGACATTTTATCTTGGATATGGAGTGTTGTATGCATGTTACTAGCTATACATCAACAAACATCGTACCCTTTTGAATTTAAATACAAAAGAAAGCTGATTTCACTGACACAGATTAAGCATAGTCCTGTATTAAACAACCAACTTGAATGGAAATGTAATAGACTTTATTGCAGACACAGGTCCATATATCACATCATACATTATAAATAGTATATATAAAAAATAAAGAAGGATCCACATGACATAAAAATAGCATTTTGGCCCATAGGATATATAGGCTATTGTACCAATTGTATATGGACATATATCTATAGCAGCTTTTCAGAGGGCTGACTAGGGCTTCAATTATGTGATTCTCTGACTTGTCCAAGCAACACATAAAACCCCACATCAGTTCTCTTAAGAGTGCCTCGCAAGTTGGCACTCTAGTGAAAACAAACAAGTGACTGGCACTATGCCACCAAGGGACTCGAAGCAGCAACCTCATTGCATCATTGTATGCTACCTTGAGCCTCTGCATACTCTTTTTCTTATAATTAGACCACAGTTGGGCAGTATACATCTAAACAGTTAGCATTTCACAGAGTCAGAGCACATAGGGAACTTCCTTACCAGCATATTAGCTTGAGAATAAATTTTACAGCACTGTCGATAGAGGTCTTTGTCATCGGTCCAGTCATCAGAGATGACATGACCTAGGTATTTAATTTCCTCACACACAGCTAGAGGACTATCTGACAAATAAAAGGTTGGATTTGTTGATTTCCTGTCCTCAGCGCTTCTAACTATCTTTATTTTACTTTTCTTAGCATTGTACTTTATATCATGATCAAAGCCATACTGAGAGCACACCTTTAGCATCTGCTGCAGCCCAGCACTATATGGACAGAGCAGGGCCAGGTTGTCTGCATAAATAAGATGATTAACAATAGTATTGCCCACAAGACAGCCAGCTTTTAATCTATTTAGCTGATTTGATAAGTCATCCATATAAACATTAAATAAAATAGGAAACAAAATTCCTGCTGTCCGTACTCCATTTCTGACACAGAATGGAGCAGATACAACATTGTCCCATTTAACCTGAAACATTTGATGGGGATACCAAAACACAAAAATTCTCACTAAGAATTTAGGGGCACCTCTTTTTACCTAAATGTCTATTGATCTTGCATTTTTGGTCTAAAAAATAGAGGATGACAGCAGTGTCTGGGTTTCAATTAATAAAATGTATTTTGTAAAGGCCTCGCAAAATGATTTGATAAATACCAAGCCTGAAACCTAGCATAGGTACATGGCCTATTGCAGTAAGTTAATTTTTTATCAGTACTGAGATCAGTGGAGATAAGAATGGGTGCACTGTGAACACAGGTTTTGTGTAGCATCAACACAGTATGCCGGTCTGGGGCAGAGACAATGAGAGATCTAAAGAGGTACAGCATGGGTTGAGGAAGAAAACTGTGTTCATAGACAGCGCTTTGCACCAGGACAGACACAGGAAACAATCTTTAGGCCACATGAAGAGTCAGCCAGATGTTCCCTCACCAATGGCCCATGGTTGGAAGATTGAGGGAGACTTCTTTGGGATTTGTATTGTCCGGCCCTGGCTGAGCCATGAAAGGATCCTTTTGTGTTTTAGTTGCTCCCTGATGTGTCTTGTTCCCAGTGTGTATGTATTATGTTCTTAGTGTTTTTCAGTGTTTTACTCAGTGGTTTAGTTAGTCTGTTTATTCCCATGTTCCCGTTGTTGCTTCCCTGTGTGTTTCATGGTTGACTATTACTACCCTGTGTGTTTGTTATGTTGTGGTTCCCCCTGGTGTCCCTTCTGTGTCTTGCAGGTGTTTCGTTTGTATACTGTCATTACCATGGTTCCCGGGTATATGTTGATTACGTCCCAGGTGTCTGTCGTTAGCCCTCATGTATTTAGGTTGTGTGTATTGCTTTGTCCTTGTCGATCAATGCTATCATTACGTGTTCCTGTGTCATCGCTATACTTGAGTATAATATTCTTTCAGTTTCGCCCCTCGTGGCAGATTATGTTTTACCAATGTTTGGAATAAAACATTATTTGGATTATTAGCATTCCTTCGAGCATGTCTTATTCCTCTCTCTCTACACGACAGCTTGGGAAAACGTGACAGGATTGACTGGATGACACCTCCCCCAGCCCCTGTCGGCACCTTGGAGCTTGTGTACTGCTCCTGTAAAAAAACACAATGTGTCAAAGGGAGATGCACATGCAAATTGAATGAGCTCCCATGTACAGACATGTGTCTTTGTGTGGACTGTGAAAACTTCCCAAATGAGGTATCAGTGTAGGCATCTTTCTTGCAAGTGGACAGAGAAATGTGAAATATATTTAGTTTTAATTGCTTTGTTCTTTGATGATAAAATGTATAAGATTAAGGATAAATATTTTAATGTAATGTTATTCAATACATGGTATCTCTTTCATGACTAGCTATTGGGATATCTGCTGTTGATGTAATCTTATGTAGCTAGCTAATAACATTACGTTACCTCTTCAATAACTAGCTATTAGGTGATGTAGCTAATAGATTTAAACCTATATGATAAATGTTATCTTTTCCACTTTAACCTCTATCTAGTAAGCGTCTTTATATACAAATTTCCGGCACTACAGCCTGATAAAATAACTGCGTTTACATTAACATGCACTGCTAACATTACATCTAACTAACATTTACATGCTGACACGTTAGGTTTGTATCTCCTCAAAACAAATGTTTTCTTCTCTGTGATCTGTATGTAATTTCTAACAAATGTAGCGTTACCTGTAGATACAAGCATAAAAAGGAATAACGTTATATTAATGGTTTACAGAGTTCATGCACTAAGCAACCATTAACATTATAAGACAGGTATAAACAGCAGTATTTACCTGAGGCACATTACACCTGGAATCTTGGATGCCGCTGTTAATGTTTCTTGACTTCGGATAGGATTCCGCCTGGAAAACGTTTGATTGTGTAGTTTTCCTTAGAAAAGATTTTATGGTGATTTCCCCAATATTTTACACCATAGAAACTGTTTCCGCTGTTATGGCATGTGCAATATTATTGGCAGACTTTAGTCACGTGATGATAGAAATCGTTTTTTATTGTTTAGATGAATAGTACTCCCTTGCATTTGCCAAATTTGTTTATTAAACATAAATTTAGTTTTAAAAAACTATTATCGAGTCTCTCCCGGAACCATCACCTTAATGTGGTGGAGAAGTTTGTGTGTCCCTATGAACCTGAGGGCTGTGTTGTGTGGAGTTTTGTGCTCCTGGTAGGGCCTCCCATGGTAAAGTGGTCTCAGTTGAGGGGCCAGACAAAGAATGGTTCACCAAAAACCCCAATGAACAAGCGAGGATGAGGAAGAGAGACCCTGCCCAGAGGAAGCCCGGGGCCCCTGTCTGGAGCCAGGCCTGGATGGAGGGCTCGTCAGCGAGCGCCTGGTGGCCGGGTTTGCACGGAGCCCGGCCAGGCACTTCCCGGAGAAGCAATGTGGCACCTCCCTCTCCATCCCATGGGCCCACCACCTGTGGGAGGAACCGCTGGGGTCGGGTGCGCTACCAAATGGGTGGTAGTGAAGGTCAGGGGCCTCGACGGATCAGACCTGGGCAGCAGAGGCTGGCTCTGGGGACGTGGAATGTCACCTCTCTGTGGGGAAAGGAGCCGGAACTGGTGCAGGAGGTGGAGCGCTACCAATTAGATCTGGTGGGGCTTACCTCTACGCACGTCTCGGTTCTGGAACCATTCTCCTGGATAGGGGTTGGACTCTTTTCTTCTCCTGAGTTGCCCAGGGTGTGAGGCGCCGGGCTGGTGTGGGGATACTCACAAGCCCCCGGCTGAGCGCCGCTACGTTGGAGTTTACCCCGGTGGACGAGAGGGTCGCCTCCCTGCGCCTGCGGGTTGCTGGGGGGAAAAATCTGACTGTTGTTTGTGCATATGCACCAAACAAGAGTTCAGAGTATTCGGCCTTCTTGGAGACCTTGAATGGAGTCCTGTATGGGGCTCCAGTTGGGGATTCTATAGTTCTGCTGGGGGACTTCAACGTGCACGTGGGCAATGATGGAGACACATGGAGAGGCGTGATTGGGAAGAACGGCTTCCCTGATCTAAACCTGAGTGGTTGTTCGTTGTTTGACTTTTGTGCTAGTCATGGATTGTCTATAACGAACACCATGTTCGAACACAGGGATGCTCATAAGTGTACTTGGTACCAGAGCACCCTAGGCCGAACGTCAATGATCGATTTTATAATCGTTTCATCTGATCTGAGGCCATATGTTTCGGACACTCTGGTGAAGAGAGGGGCGGAGCTGTCAACCGATCACCATCTGGTGGTGCGTTGGGTCAGGGGGTGGGGGAAGACTCTGGACAGACCTGGTAAACCCAAATGGGTAGTGCGGGTGAATTGGGAATGTCTGGAGGAGGCGCCTGTCCAACAGACTTTCAACTCACGCCTCCGGCTGAGTTTTTCATGCATCCCTTTGAAGCTGCGGAGTTGAGCTGTGGTCTTAGGGTTTTGGGTGCCTCAAGGAGCGGTAACCCACGGACACCGTGGTGGACACCGGTGGTCAGGGAAGCCGTCTTACTGAAGAAGGAGTCTTTCCGGGATATGTTATCCCGGAGGACTCCGGAGGCAGTTGCAGGGTACCGAAGGGCCCGAGGGGCTGCAGCCTCTGTCGTGAAAGAGGCAAAGCAGCGGGTGTGGGAAAAATTCGGAGAAGGACTTTCGGTCACAACCAATCCGATCTCTGTATGACCAAAGCGAGAGCTGTGTCAGGGTTCTCGGCAGTAAGTCGGACTCGTTGCATGTGAGGGTTGGTCTCCGCCAGGGCTGCGCTTTGTCACCAATCCTGTTTGTAGTATTTATGGACAGGATATCGAGGCGTAGTTGGGGTGGGATGGGTTGCAGTTCAGTGGGCTGAGGATCTCATCGCTACTTTTTGCAGATGATGTGGTCCTGATGGCATCATCGGCCTGTGACCTTCAGCACTCACTGGATCGGTTCGCAGCCGAGTGTGAAGCGGCTGGGATGAGGATCAGCACCTCTAAATCTGAGGCCATGGTTCTCAGCAGGAAACCAATGGAGTGCCTACTCCAGATAGGGAATGACTCCTTACCCCATGTGAAGGAGTTCAAATACCTTGGGGTCTTGTTTGTGAGTGAGGGAACAATGGAGCGAGAGATTGGTCGGAGAATCGGCGCAGCGGGGGCGGTATTACACTCATTATATCGCACCATTGTGACAAAAAGAGAGCTGTGCCAGAAGGCAAAGCTTTCAATCTACCGGGCAGTTTTTGTTCCTACCCTCACCTATGGTCATGAAGGCAGGGTCATGACCGAAAAAATGAGATCCAGGGTACATGCGACCAAAATGGGTTTCCTCAGGAGGGTGGCGGGCGTCTCCCTTAGAGATAGGGTGAGAAGCTCAGTCATCCGTGAGAATCTCAGAGTACAGCCACTGCTCCTTTGCGTCGAAAGGAGCCAGTTGAGGTGGTTTGGGCATCTGGTAAGGATGCCCCTTGGGCGCCTACCTAGGGAGGTGTTCCAGGCACGTCCAGCTGGGAGGAGGCCTCGGGGAAGACCCAGGACGAGGTGGCGGGATTATATCTCCAACCTGGCCTGGGAACGCCTCGGGATCCCCCAGTTGGAGCTGGTTAATGTGCCTCGGGAAAAGGACGTTTGGGGTCCCCTGCTGGAGCTGCTGCCTCCGCGACCCGGTCCCGGATTAGCGGACGAAAATGGATCGATGGATGGATGCTTGTAGCTAAACCCGCTTTCTGAAATACCCCCAACATTTCTCCCAAATTCAAAATTCATAATATTGTCTCCATGTTTGGGTAAAATAAAAATGTTTTAGTTTTTTCGCCATAAACTACTGACAACATGTCTCCTAAATTCAAAATAAAGATGTCATTCTGAGTATTTATTTGATGTAGTAAAACTAATAGATTTAAGACAAATGTGTAGTGGTCTGTTAATTTTTCCAGAGATGTATGTCAAGCATAATGTTAAGCAATATGGTGTCTGTTTATTGGATGTGATTCCTGATGTTTTTCAGTGCCAACACACAGGAAGATTGGCAGAAGGTAGCACGTGGAATCCAGGAACAGTGTTACACAGGTCGTTGCTGTAAATAAGAAATTGTTCTTAGTCAACTTACCTGGTTAAATAAAGGTTAAATAAAAAAATAAAATAAACATTACTATTTGCTCTCCACCCCAGTCAAGATCTATGTTCTAAATCTACAAGCACATCTTTTCCATTGTGTTAATGGCTCTGGTGGCAAGCAATTACAGGTTCCTGTATGTTGATGTTGGATGCAATGTTGGATGGTCGGGTATTTGGTGGCTACCATCAACTTTCAGCCCAATAGAGTGGAGGAAGTTGTCTTGGCTTGCTGTGGTCTACACAACTTCCTAAGGAGTAAGTGCATGGATTGATTCACACAGGATATTGTTGACAGAGAAGGACCTAATCATGAACGTATCCCAGAACGATCAAGAGCAGACCCTCCCCTGCAGCATCTCATCTACGACTAAAAAAGCAGTGACAGCCAAACAACACAGAGACACACTGCAGTTACTTCATGTCTGACAATGGTGGAGTACATTCTTAGTGGAACATGACAGATACTGATAGACATTTAGCCTGTGTGGTTTTTAAATGCAAGGAAACAGAATTCTTTCAGCTCTGTAAATGTACATGTTATTTGTTGATGTTGTTTTTAGGGGGTGATTAACAAAATTAAAGTTACATTTAACATCCTTTTTGTGGAATATGTTATTAGTCTAGGTGTGTGTTGTTTTCATTTCCTGGCAGGAGTGGGTTAATTATTTTGCAAATCAGAAAGTATTCAAGTTAACCTCAAACCTACAACACCTTAATGATAAGTAATATATTTTACTCTATCTTTGCAGTTTAAAAAGGTGAACATCAAACAAAGGTGTGTTAAGAACAACAGTGCAAACTGACAATGTAAAAATGAAAACTCAAGCAAACATGCATTTAAAAAAAACAATGACAAAAAATGAAACACTGAAACAGCACTCAGATGAGGGCAGCAGTCGGTACTCCGGCTGCTGGCCCAACACCTGGGCCTGTTTTTCTCAAGCTTCTAGAGTTCATACCTGCAAACTAGTCGCTTTTCGGCGAAAATCGCCGTTTTGAATGGGAAAATGTCATCCACATGAATCGTGTAGATCAGAAGAG
>JACXGM010035150.1:0-11707 GCA_016801145.1 Umbra pygmaea | reverse complement strand
TCAATGATCGCTGGTTCAACAATTCACTGAACAAGGTGGTTATACCATGAACACGGCTAGTCACACTATAGAATTTGCGTACACGAAGTCAGACCAGACGTGAGATTTTATCGCAGCCTACGATCACGTTCAAATTGATAAATCCCTTGCTTTGCGTAAGAATCGCTGTACGCCCGTCGTACGCCTGTTTTAGGTCGTAAGCACGTTTCATAAATGAGGGCCATTGTGATTTACTGTCATCTGCTGGGATGCTCCTAATCCATTCCAATAAACCCTTTTCTTTTTCCTAGTCTTTCCACTATTTTCTTCCATATTTTGTCTATTTCCCTGACATTCAGAAAATTAAATGTTGTTTAGGTGTCTAGTATGCTAGTAAACATGATTTGTCTTCATTAACAGGTTTTTTTCTTCCTCACGTTTCTATAGCATACTGTGATGCACTCTGATTTCTACTTTTTGATGAATGTTCTGGTCTGAAGAGGGAACAAAATTAACAAATGGTGCAAAATAAAGCTTTTTACTTCATTCGTTATGTAGGCACTAAACCAATTACATCAATTATCATGACGTTTGAGCCATGCGTGCACAGTCGCATTTTTCTGTTTCGCTCGCCCTGAATATGCACGTAGCAGTCTCTCTCTCTCTCAAAACGATTTACTCTCTCACTCTCTTTAATACACACCACACTCAGTAGCTCCTCCCATACCTGGCACAGGCTGCAACCTACAGCCTTGGTGACATTTATTTAACGGAAAATGCTGCAGCTGTGGTTGTTCAAAAATCGCCCGAAAAACCGCAACCCGCAACCAATATATTTTTTACCGCCAAATTGATTTAAAAATCGCCCAATTTGGCTAGGAAACCGCGGACATGGCAACACTGTAGTAACTACACTATGCAACAGCAAGACCAAACCAAATCTAGAATGTAATGGTTTCAGTTGGACAGAATCGGATGCATCTTTGAGTTTTGTCAGTCTTAACATTGCCAATGTCAGTGGCTGATGTAACACCTACCAATTATTTTTGCTGCTGTGACAAAACATCCATCTTTTGGGCTTGGAAAGCAGGCACTGATTTGGGTAGCTGCAATGGATTGCTCCCGGGTCTCATCACTTTGGAATGCGGATGGATTGTGGAAATGTAGCTTCTGACTTGTAACGTTAATGCCAGAAGCACTAGCAAACTCAATGCTGATGCTGCTCTAGCCAGAATCAGAATTTGTGCCCCCTGGTGGCGCTTCATTGAAAATATACTCATAGCTAGACTATAATGTGAAACAACCCGTTGTTCGTTTTCGGATTTGATTGTATTGATTAAATTCTTAACGATCAATCAATCGAACGTCGATTAATCGTTAGCATCCCCAATTTAGACATTTCGTTTCATAATTTGATGGATTTACCATCAATCAAGTGAGTTCCGCTCTGGCAAATCAGGGCGCCCTGGATGTGAGTATACACTGATATTATGGTAATGTATTTCTGCCTACAACACTGTTCTGAAGGTCAAAAGTCCAGAAATAGTTGGGTGAATTTTTGTAAATGTATTCATTTGCTTTAGGCTTTCTGTATATATTGTGTTGTGTATGGCTGGGGGATCTATGTGGGTGTGGGGCAGGTTGGTTGATGGTGGTGGTAGAGAGGGTAAAAATATGAAGTGCATTTCTTTGGTTTTTTTCATTTTAATTTTACAAGAAGAGTCCCTGAAAAATCAGCAAAATAGTACAGTATTTGCCAATTTACACCCCATATCATTAAAATCACCTGCTGATATTTCATGGCTAACTGAGGTATGATAGTAAATCTTATGTAGTATGAAAAAATAAACAACATGTTACACATCTACGTTGCTAATTATGAACAATTACTTTGTTAATTGCTGAAATTGAAAAAAACACATTTCATTTAGAATTAGATCTGTCTTATACCAAAAAGAAAAAAAAAGGATTTTCTTTCCTTTGTAAGTATGACTACAACAATTTCAAACACTACAGTACTTGATAGCAACTACTAATTAACTATTAACACCTGAAAACGGTACCTGGAATTGAATGAGGTAGTAATAACATAAAGCTGTCGCAAAATGTAATCAAATCAATTCCAAGTTAGACATATTGTACAACTCCCCAATGCTTAGTGTATGCCATTTCCATTAGAACCTGTGTTTGCCTCCCTCAGGCCCTTACTTACATGCACACACTGCTATGGTGATCGTTTTCCATTTAAGAGCCACGGATATTTCCTTCAGCAGATTATAGAAGAGAAGAAATTGGTCACAGTCGTGCTGACAAGCTTAAACATATCTCCTGCACACCAGCTTTTCTATTTTGTCTGTTTAAACTTTGACGTTAAGGTTAATTACTATGGCAACCTCTGCCCTTTTTCCCTTCTATTTCGCTCTCACTTTCCTTCTCTTTGTGCCTGTCTCTCACACACACATCCATTGTCCAGTAGTCCAGAACTTTGTTAGTGGAGCCAATTATTTTTTTCTTAATTTTAATGCCAACCAGCACATACCGTACAAACACCAGGAGTTGGAGACAGGGATAGGTTGATCTCGTAGCTCCTGTGGCAAAGAGGCTAAGGTTGTACCTTCTGTGAATTACAGGCTGAAGTAGCAGATCCTGTGACATTAAGGTTGAGAGTACCTCCTGTGGCATAGAGGCTGATGTAATAGCTCCTGTGACATAGAGGCTGATGTAATACCTCCTGTGACATAGAGGCTGATGTAATAGCTCCTGTGACATAGAGGCTGATGTAATACCTCCTGTGAAATAGAGGCTGATGTAATAGCTCCTGTGACATAGAGGCTGATGTAATACCTCCTGTGACATAGAGGCTGATGTAATACCTCCTGTGACATAGAGGCTGATGTAATACCTCCTGTGACATAGAGGCTGATGTAATAGCTCCTGTGACATAGAGGCTGACATAGTAGCCCCTGTGAAATAGAGGCTGAGGTTGTAGCTCCCTCAAAATAGAGGCTGAGATAGTAGCTCCTGTGACACTGAGGCTGAGGGAGTAGGTCCTTTGACATGAAGGCTAAGGTAGTAGCTGAGTCTTGCTCTTGTGACAAAAAGGTTGAGGTTTTAGAGTAGCTCCTGTGACAGGGGCTGAGGTATTAGCTCCTGTTACACAGAGGTTGAGAGAAGCTCCAGTGACATAAGGCTGGAGGTATTACTGTACAAGTACAAAATGAAATCAAATGTAAACTTGAGTGGAAGTGAATATAAACACGAAGCAATCTCAGAGTTGGAGTATTTAATGATACAAACTAAAACACAAAAACAATAAATGAGAGCCCTTAGAATAGAATACAGAGTAACATAACAACATTTTCCGACCCTACAGTGAAGGAAATGGAGCCCTAAATACCCTCCTAATGAAGTTAATACAAATCTGGTTCTTCTCCTAATTAGTCCCCCATGTAACGACCAGCTCAGCAAGGGCTGGCGTTCATCAAGACTGAGATAGACTCTTTATATAGGGTATATATATATATTGATATTGTATTTGTGTTATTCATTATATTCCAGTGCGGATGTACTGTTGATTTATGTTGTATCTAATGTAACGTTGATTGTTCCATTATGTGTGCTGTGTAGCGCCTTCCTCTCTTTCAGCTGAAACTGGTAGGGACTGATTGCGCCTGATTATGAGATTATATTTAGCTAGTAAATCGGTCCCTATATCTGTCCAGGTGAATGAGAGGAAGGCGCGGTTCATTATTATATTGTCCTTGGTGTGTCAGCTTGTGAAGAGGGCTTTTCGGGATATTGTCCATGTATATGTGAGTTGTGAGAAGAGTGTTGTTTTGAGTTAGGAAGATATGCGTACGCTCTTTACTTATAGGATTTGCCGTCAGTGTCCATGCCACTGTTGAGACCATGTAGGCTCTATAGGTATACTCGTTGTGCTCTCGCTCTATACTGTTCACCTGCAACCGCAATATATATATCTATATTCCCAGATTGTCTAAGTAAATACAAAGCAACCATCAACTCCTTGTTCGGTCTCCCTCTCTCCTTTCACCACACATCCATGACACTCCAACTCCTAATATGGGCATCTAGTAAAGTCCTGAAAAGACCACAATGTGGCAGCCACGCTCCGTGGAGCGTGACATCAAAATTAATTTAATTACAATATTCTTTGCTGATCAATATTGATTTCTTCTAAATCAATATAAAAAGAAAATAATTGATTGCATAACATTCTAATTTTCATTAGAAGAATGGTGGAGAAAATCTTCTCTTCTCTTGCTCAGAGCAAAGAACAAGGACAGGCAGCACTTTGTTTCTGCAGAAAGACTGATTTTTTTATCCCTGCACACCAGATTCATATTGAACATTACATCACCTGGCCCTACCTATATGCTAATTAGTTAGTTTTACTTTTTACCGGTCGAGCAAGTAACCACAAAGTGTGACAAATAAATCACCCTTAAATTCTACTAATGCTTTGGGCATGTGACATGTGTTTATATATATATATGTATTTAAGTAAAACAATAAATTATATTTCAAACTGAAGCTCTTAGAATATTTTTTTCAGTTCACTCAGATATATTAGGCTATGCTACCTTGCCAAATTCCATTATTATCCTATACATTTTGTAAATATTCAACCCTTTTACTTTAATTAGTGAATATGGTCACCTGATTCAATGCAGGTGTAATAGATAACATTGAAAATCAATATTTACTATGTTTCCATATTTACAGTGGGAGAAATAAATATTGAACACGTCATCATGTATGTACACAAAATAAGTTTGTGTACAAACCTTAGTTTATTTCCCATTTTCCAGTGAAGTCCACACTAGTCGATTTTCGAAGTCATACAATTCAATATTCCAAAACTTATTTTTTCCCCCAAAAAAATTATTTGCGGTGGTTATGTCCAAATAATTTAGCAAGTCGGCCAGGTAACCTGGCCTCAACAGTGTATAACCCTTGAACACTTGGGAGCTGTGAATGCAAGTGCCAGTTTACACCCGATCAAAGTATTTTATGGATATACCACAGCA
The DNA here is from genome assembly GCA_016801145.1 of Umbra pygmaea. Lineage (NCBI taxonomy): Eukaryota > Metazoa > Chordata > Actinopteri > Esociformes > Umbridae > Umbra > Umbra pygmaea. The sequence goes on along the minus strand of JACXGM010035150.1, from coordinate 6,677 downwards.
AATTGTTTTTTTTGCGGAAAAAATACGTTTTGGAATATTGAATTGTATGACTTGTATGATTGACGACAATCGACTGGTGTGGACTTCACTGGAAAATGGGAAATAAACGAAGGTATGTACACGAACTTATTTGTTCAAACTCGCTGTGTTTATTATAAGGAATCAGTGGAAATGGATATGGACTAGTAATGACATTTTGAACATGTTTAGTGGCTCGAAGCACGCTTTTTAACTTGCCCCGTAAATGCGTAATGGTTGTCTATTGGCAGAAAAAGGTAAACACGGTTTTGGCAATACAGATTGTTTGAGTTATTAATGCTACTAACAGCACTTCTGATATGCAAACAACAGAGCTACATTTTGAAATCGCCCGGAATTCTCCTTTAAAAATAGCATATCTCCACTCGTTGTACACCCCATAGTAGAAAAAAGCAATTTCGGTTCAAAACATTTGAGTGAGACGAACGATGACAAGCTTTCCATTATATTCCCACTCGACAGGTGCTTGCACGTGACGCAAAGCTCACTGGACACATTTATTTATCCTCCCTGCTTTTTGATAGTTTTGAAGTAATGTGAATATTTCCAGCTGTTAAAATGTAGGCTCTGAATTCTTCCATTTTGCTAACCTCCAATCTGCATAACTCTGCGCATTACAATTTTAAGTGCAAGATCTCTCCTCTTTTTGATTGGCATGGAGGCGCACTAATGAAATACGGATGAAAAAGCAAAACGACAACGGATAATAAATTATTAAATTGAGTTCTAAAACAGAAAAGGTGATAATATAACGTAAAATATAACGTAAAATGTAACTAATTTTCTCGTTATAAATGTAACTATTAACTAATTACTTGAATTTTGAAAGTAACGCGTTAGATTACTTAAAAAAAAAAAACGTACTTAGTAACGCGTTATACCCAACACTGTTTACAGGCAATGTTAAGTGACTTTTCAAACAACATGCAGATGTTACATTAGTGTAAGCTGATAGAAGTTGCATTGGTTTATTTTGTTATCCGATGATAAATTCATATCCCAATTGGTAATTAGTCAACGCAATAAACTTGGTATTACTATTTTTTTATAAATGTATAGCCTAATGTTATTTTTGTGTGCTTAAGTATGCCTTCCCAACAAAGAACACAAAAGATGAGAGAGAGAGAGAGAGAGAGAGAGAGAGAGAGAGAGAGAGAGAGAGAGAGAGAGAGAGAGAGAGCTAATGGAAGCAGCTAAAATAACTGCAACTTTTGTAAAAGTATAAAATTCAGTATTAAGAAATTGAGAAAATGAGGCCCAACTGTGAATGTGTCTTGAAGAGGTCATCCTAAAAACTTGAATAACCAGGTGAGAAGGTCAATAGTCAGGAAGAGGATTATGGGAACTGTGTCACAATCTTCTATAGCTGAGCTGGGAAACACTGTGCATTCTGCAACATTAGCAGAGGTGCATAGGTCTCTTTATGGGATAGTAGCTAATATTAAGCCATTGTTAACCCTTTAATGTCCTTGCTGCGAAAAAACCCATTGTGTGCTCTACCAAACGGTTGAGTCGAACATTAAAGGGTTAAATAAAACATTAATTGCTAGAAGGCATGCAAAAGACTAGTGGAGAAGATTATATGGTCTGATTAGATGAAATATAGCTTTTTGCCTTAACGCTAAGCTCTGTGTTTGGCACAAGCTAAATCTCATCATCCTGAAAACACCCATTAAGTAATGCATAGTGGTGGCAATATCAGGTTAATGGGATACTTCTCTGTGTCAGGGCCTGGAAAGCCTGTAAAGATAGAGGGGAAAATAGATTCAGCAATGTACAGAGAAATAGTTTGCTGAAGTCTGCTAGAGACCTGGGACATGGGAAAAGATTATCTTTCCAGGAGGACAATGACCAGAGTTGGGTAACAAGCTACTTTTACATTTGTTAAAAGTAATCTGTCAATGTAATCCGATTAGATCTACAATTTTAAAAGTAACTTTTAAAAAGTAACTTACCCAATGCCAGAGGTGGGACCAAGTCATTGCTTTCAAGTCACAAGTCACATTTGGCTGCAACAATGAGACTTCTAGGGCCCTATCTTACACCCAGCACAATTGACTTTTTACACAAACGCATGTATCATTCCTATCTTGCACCCGACGCATATGGGACTTTTCCCTCCACAGACGCGCGTCGGTAAATTAGGGAATGGATTTGCGTTCATTGGGCGGTTCAGCGAAAAGAAGAGGCGTGTTCCGCCGCAAACGTTCCCTGGTGATATCTTGCAGTTGCCGAAAACAATTCCGCTATTGACCAGGAAAATCCTGACTAAAAGTCAGTGGCGTGTTATTCATATGCTATTTTAAGGGTGCATGCTTAACCGTAATGTAGCTTGTGCACAATGGGCATACACTTTGCTCCATCTCATCTACACAAATGCAGCAGTTCTTTATAATTGCAATACGTCATTAGACACGTCAGGTGTTTGGATAGAACAGGTACACTACTCAAGTCGCAGAATTCTTTGTGGCTTGTTGTGTTTTACGTAACATTTCCATGAATCATGGATGTGTTGATGACATTAATTAGGAAATATTAGAGGACTTCAGAAGACGTGATGTTGAAATGCATGTGCCGTTGCAACTTAACCCAAATGCCCAGAAATACAGAACGGAGAGGAAAGGTTATTTGACAGAAGAGTAATCTCGGTCTAATGTTAGACTACATTGCAAAAATATTACCATGCATTCATAACCTCGTGATTTAGTGCGAGTGAGTCCAAAACATCGGAAAGTAGGTTATGTGTTGTGACATTTCTTTATTTACATTTTATTTTTATTATTTTCAATAGCAATCCGCCGTTATAATAGCAAATCCGCAATGGAACAACCGCGCTTGCTCTTAAAGGGAATGTGAGATGACGCTCTGATTGGTTTATTGCACGTTACACCCAAACCACACCTATGACTAATGAAGCTACTTCAGACCTACCCATTTTAGATTGTCGTCGGGCGCAAGAGTCATTTATCCCACCGGTAAAATAGCAACAGCGCCCAGATCGTTTCAGATCGTTAAAATAGGGCCCCTAATGTTCATGTTGCCTTCAAAATAAAGGTATGCAGAGTGTCTATACATTTAGATTGTATTATGTAAGCTACATTTTCAAAGGTAAAATCTATGTTTGGAAAATTATAAATGTCGTCAGTAGGGGACAATTACGCACCGACTCCATTTCGATGCCAGTGGCTGTTATTCTGTACCCGAGAAAAGAGACAGAGGTTTGATGGAAAGCACACTTCTCGGCTTTGGCATAAAACTGGTGATGCAACAATCAGGTGAGTACCTCCCTGGCGTGTTGTATATGTTGTTGATAGGTGGAGGAATATATCAAAATGTCATCGATATATACAAAAACACTGCAGCCCAGCAGGTCCCTGAATACATTGTTAACAAAAGCTTGTAAAACAGAAGGAGCATTAGCCAAACCGTAAAGCATCACCAGGTATTCATAGTGTCCTGAGGTACTGCTGAACACTGTATTCCACTCATTGCCCTCTCTGACGCGTATAATGTTATATGCTGTACATAGATCTAGCTTAGTGAAATACTTGACTCCATGCATGGACTCCACCACCGAATGGATGATGAGTAGTGGATACTTATACTTGATGGTGATGTTGTTCAACGCGTGGTAGTCTGTACCCGGTCAGAGGCCCCCATACTTTTTCTTCACAAAGAAGAAGCTTGTCGAGAGTGGTGACATTGAGGGTTGGAAAGGCCTGTGAGCAAGGGACTCCCGGATGTAGGTTGGCATGGCTTCGGTCTCCATGTACGACGGGGGTAAACGTGGCTCTGTGGTAGGTCAGCCCTGGGCAGCAGGTCAACGGCACAGTCACCAGACCTGTGCGGAGGTAGACGAGTAGCCTGGGTGGTGGAAAACACCTGCAGCAGATCATGGTATTCAGAGTGCACAAGGAAGAAACGTTAGTGTCAATGTTAGGGCTCTCAATTGACATAGTGTGTATAGACAGAGTAAAACACCTCTCCTTACAAGTCGGAGAACACCCCTGTATCTCTCTCTCTCTCTCAATGCTATAACTGGATTGTGTTTAATCAGCCAATGCATACCCAATGCAATAGGGTGATCAGGTGAAGGTAGAACGAAGAGACTGATATATATATGTGACCAGTGTTAACGGCTAAGACAATTGTCTTCATTTTCTGGTGTATCTTACTGCACCCTATGGGATGGCTGTCCACCGCTAGTACGGGAATGGGGTTTGCCAGGTCTATGAAGTTACCTGCTACACCGGAGTCGACTAGGGCTGAAAGAGGACTAGTACCTGGGTAATCAGGTAATGCCAAAGACTAGGTAAGTACATTAGGAGACACAAATTATACAGAAGGGTGTGTGCCTACCTTAGTGTTGAGAGGTAAAGGTGTCCTCTGCTGGCGTGGAGCCCCCTGGATGTTAGGACACTGTGCCACAACGTGCTCTCCTCCCCACAATACAGACAGAGCCCTAATCGGAGACGTCTGTTCCTTTCTGTAGGGGTCAGACGGGTGTTATCCATTTCCATGGGTTCTTCCTCCACTGGACCTTTTTTCTGTGCCATTAGCAGCTGATCTAACCGCACTGCCATGGTGATGAGCTCATCCAGGGTAGCATTCTCATCCCGGTAGGCCAGTTCGATCCGTAGGAAGCCCCTACGAGAGGGTGAATAAGACAGGGTCGTTCCATCTGCTGGATAATACAAAGGTCCTAAACTCTAGGGCATAGTCAGTGGTGGACCTGGTGCCCTGCCAAATCTGAAGCAGTTGCTCCCCCCTCTCTTAACCCTCCTTGGGGTGATCGAACACCTCTTGGAAAAACTGGATGAACACTTGGTAGTCCTCAGTCTCTTCCCCTCTCTGCTCCCAGAGAGAAGTGGCCCATTCCAAGGCCCTGCCAGTGAGCACAGAGATGATGGTGGCTATTATGGACCAGTCGGTCACACAGGGTCCGGCCCGATGAGCGAAATCCAACTCGAAGGAGGAAACTGCGGCAACGGTCCGGGTGTCCATCAAACCTCTCTCGGAGCAAGAGGTCCAATCCCCGATATCCCTATGTTCCAGAGGGTGCGGGTGTGTCCAGGTTCCGAGACGGTGATCGTAGCCCCTTAGTCTTTTTAGTACTTTCTCCATAGCAGTCCCGAGACTCACGAGTTGGCGGATGGTGCTGTTGGAGAACAAAACTGTGTTCTTCAAGTGAGCCGGGTGGTACTTCTCATCCTGCTGCCTCCAGAAGTGGTTGATTATTCTGTCACAGTGTGAGTAAGGATAGGAGGCAATAGCGGGTATGACAGTTTAATGAAATACTTCAAATGAAATGTCTCAAACAGAAAGCTATTTATAGATGATTTCCATGTTTTTTTACCCCTTATTCCTACTAAAACCACCAAAATCAGATGCCTCCTAACCAGGGCCGTAGCTAGAGGATTCATAAATATTGATGTGGGCCCCTACCACCCTCATCATATACTGCACAAAATATGAACATAGTTAAGAAATGGAAGACCACAGGCACAGTTCTTGTTAAGACCAGAAATGGCAGGTCAAGTAAAATATTGGAGGCAAAGGATGGTGAGAACGATCAAAAACAGCCCACAGACCACCTCCAAAGACCTACAACATCATGTTGCTGCAGAATGTGTCACTGTGCATCGTTCAACAATTCAGCACACTTTGCACAATGAGAAGTTGTACGGGAGAGTGATGCGAAGAAGCCTTTTCTGCACATACACCACAAACAGAGTTGCTTGAGGTATGCAAACGCACATTTGGACAAGCCAGCTTCATTTTGGTAGAAGGTGATGAAACAAAGATGGAGTTATTTGGTCATAACAAGGAGCATTATGCATTGCGGCAAAAGAACAGAACGTTCCAAGACTTTCTACCTACCGTACAATTTGGTGGAGGTTCCATAATGCTGTGAAGCTGTGTGGCCAGTGCCAGTATGGAAAATCTTGTTAAAGTTGAGGGTTGCATGTATGTATTCCACTCAATGGCCCTCATTTATGAAACGTGCGTACGACCTAAAACAGGCGTACGACGGGCGTACGGCGATTCTTACGCAAAGCAAGGGATTTATCAATTTGAACGTGATCGTAGGTTGCGATAAAATCTCATGTCTGGTCTGACTTTGTGTACGCAAATTCTATAGTGTGACTAGCCGTGTTCATGGTATAACCACCTTGTTCAGTGAATTGTTGAACCAGCGATCATTGATGAATGTGTCTACATAGCAACTACCCCATATTGCAAATGACATTTCAGAATTACGAATTAATTATATACAGCACATTGCTATTAAGTGGTTTATTTGTTCCCTTTCAGTTCGGGGTGGCCTAGAACATGAGGGCAGAAATTAGGCAAACAACAAATTGATATATATATATTACTTGATTCAATTATTTAAACAAGCGCTTTGGTAGTCCTGTAGTCAAAGCGATGGCAGATCGAGGACCTTAATTCGCGCTCTCTACATTGGGACCTTTCAGCGGGAGATCAGGGACAGGTCTGCTATATATCACAGCCAACAATAGTCAAAGTATGCCAGCAGTTTTAGCAGCTATGAAGTCCCTTTCTGGTATATTCAAACTATGATTAAAATACAATTTTATGAGATTGCTGGGTTTCCAATTGGGGCGAATTGGGCG